>JAOVVA010035097.1:0-15334 GCA_028565275.1 Leiocassis micropogon
GTGTGAACACTCTCATTGACTCCTATGTGTAGAAAACACTCTGCGCTTGATCCGCGCTCACCGGACGCTACGAACGCAAGAAAAACGGTCGACTTTAACGCCCGTGTGAACAAGGCCTAAATTGAAAACTAAATTACACCAACACCAATTAAAATTTATTGTAAATTTGTGTCCTGCTTTTACTGTTGCTATAAGGTGTTAAGAAAAAAGTTGTGATAAAAAATATTTAACTTTATTTTACCTTTAAAATAGTCTGTGTAACCATACTAGTAACTAATAATAGATAATAATGCATAAATCAAAGTGTTGGCCCATGACAAGCCATGAAAACAGCTCCACAGTACCAACACTCTGTATTTCATCTACAACTGCCAAATACAGAGGAGTTTTTGAGCTCTTAATGTGTGTAGCTGCCAGATGATGGACATCTGTGGTTACTAAAAGCAGCACTCCATGAAGGGCATCAAGCATTGTGTTCAGCTGAAATGTTTGCCAGTCGCTTCTTTATAGTGTACTGTACATCTGTCATAAGAAATTATGCAGTCGGCCTCCTCTCACTCTGTGGTTTCAGAATGAAGCCTAAGAAATAAATGATTGAACAATGTGATATCATTTGATTCCAAGTCAACTATGTGAAAGTATGTTTGTGCCTATAATTAAAACATGATTGCAAACCGAAACAAGGTGTAAGAAAAAATACTCAAATATGTTTAATCTGAATGCTACATCTAAAAAAAATCCACTCTTGTAAATTAATTTTTATTATGGAATAGAGTAAATGCTTCATTTTGTTAATAAAAAAAATGACTTCAGATGCACATTGTTTCATTGTTTGAGCTGATGTTTATGGAATGTAGGCTTTACTGAATCGGTGTGGACTGAAACATTACTAACTAAAAAAAGAAGAAAAAAAAAGCCTCAAACACCTCCACTGTGAATTGGTGTACACCCACGGTCACTTGTGCTGCAAACTCGAGCATACCAAGCCCATGAAGACAATAGATTTCATCAACCTGAATCTAGAGAGATAAGAACATTTCCATCAAAGTCTTTCACCCAAGTGAAAGCGAACCCTTGTGTGTGTCCCAGTGTTATCTGTAGTAGCATGTTTGATGGATGGAAAGTGGCCCTTTCCTTTCTTTCCTTTCTCCCACTGTCAGATCACAGTGATAAAGGTTAATTAAACATCAAGTGTGCATGGCTCTATGTTTCTGATCAGACTTTGCTGTAGTTTATAGAAACGATTGTGCTATTATTTAACTTATGTTAAGCTGTCCTTGTATATCAGCTATTGGGAAGTCTGCGCTTATATTAATACATTATTGTTTCTATAGTAATAGTTTACTCAGGGTCTTGTATGGCAGGCACTTGACATAAAAAAATGTAAACATGTACTTATTTATATGGTAATGTTTTCTATGAAAAAAAAAAATTATATAGAGGTTTATAACAGTATAGTTATAACTATAGTAGAGATGTTCCTTTACGTTTTCAGAAATTTAAGAATAAAGTCAGAGAGAGTTTGTGCTTTGGGCTTTCTGGATACCACAACAACCTTAATCTTTTTGTCATTAACCTCAAAAGAGAGAAAAAAAAATAGCAATTTAAGTAACTTTTCCTATGTTAATAATTTGGATTAAAATATGTATACAGTATATACAAGAGCAGCTGTGTTTTAAACATCGCTTTACTGAATTTACCAACTTTGGCCTCCATTATAAGTGTTCATTTCCCCAAATATATGAAATTGTACAAATTCTTTTTTAAGGTATTTTTGATTTTGGCAAAAAAATAAATATCAATGGTTAAAAAAATATTTAGACACAGGAAAGAAGGTAAAGGTGTGTGGCAAATTTCCTGATACATCTTTGAATGACTTTCATGACTTGCATGAGGTCAGGACCTTGAAGAAAGCCCAATAAACAAAATCCTGCCATGATACAGAACAAATAGGTTTGAAAAGTATTTTTTTGGCTGCTAATAGCTTAATTAACTACGTTGTACTTACATAGTGTGTTCATGTAAATTTGCTATGTGTTTATCTGATGTTGTATGTTGCTGCTCAATGTGAAACAAGTTGTGCACCCCCCCCCCCAAGATAATAAAGAAGTTACGTTAACCCTTGAACATAGACGAGTGTGAGAACATCAGCTACACAGTCCACCAAATGCTTTTGATCAAAAAATTTTAATTAGATATCCATATCTTTTTAAATACCTCTGCAAGCTCATAAACAAGAATATATGGCAACATTGTCTGATCAGAAGACTCAGAAGCTGGTGTTTTAGACATGTGCTTAGACGGTATTCTTTCAAGTGCAATGAGTTGTGGTAATCACTGAGTTAAATAATGGATGATATTGGTCTCATTGTAGGACCACACTATTGCTTGCTGCAGGTCTGTGCTTCCCTCTGCTGGTACTGTATGTCTGGGTGTTCCCTAGACCAAAAGTTATGCCAAAAGTTATGCAATTGCTTATTTATATTCTTTTTCATACACTGACAAGTTTACATACTTGTTTATTTATGTAAGAACTCTTTATTATTTTCTTTATTAATATTTACTACCCTGAAATACTACCAGTACTGTGCAAACATCTCCGGGTTCGATTCCCGGCCAGGCTCGACTTCTGTCTTGGTGTGCATGGAGTTTGGATGTTCTCTTCGTGCTTGGTGGGTTTTCTCCTGGTACTCCGGTTTCCTCCCACAGTCCAAAGTCTGAGCACAATGGATTTAGGTTAAAAATATACATGTTTTAAATTTAGTAAAATGTTTTTAAGTATATACCTTGATATCTTAAAACCACAGTGAATCTTGTAATTCCAAGGTCTTGATTATTTTATACCCAACTTGTTGAGGAGTATTTGTATTGCATTCAATTACTTTTAGCACTAGAGGGCACACAAACATCATTTCTGAATCAATCTGTCCCTGGTGAATTTGGAAGAAATATTGAGTCCTATTTTTATTTATTATTATTTTTTTTAATCCAGGTTGTTTATTTAGATTGTTTTTAAGAAACCTAGTTTATCAATTTTCAGAGCCCTTAAATAAATATGTTACTCTGGCCAACATCTTAATGTCATTTTTATTCCTTGTACTGAGTTGCTTATACAACTTTGGAAAATGCTTATCCTGAATTTCCAGCATGCAGAATGATTCCATGTACTGCATTTATACTGTACTTTGAATAAAAAAAAAAAAACTAAGTGCCTAAACCAGGGAAAATGTGTCCCACAATATATTTAGCAAAACATTTATTTAAAATGGTCTAAAAATAGGTAAGCTATGCTTCTTTAGACTCAAAAAATCCATCACATGTTCTTAGTCAAGTCAAGTAGTCAAGAAGGCTTTTATTGTCATTTCAACCATATGCAGTTCAGTACACGATGAAACGAAAGAACGTTCCTCCAGGACCAAGGTGCTACATACAACATAAATTTACAACAAAAATTATCAAAAAAATAACTAGCTAATTAACTACGAACTGATTCGCTGACTAGCTGAAACAAAACAGATTAACATTATAAACAGAAGCTCTATTAGAAAAAAAAAAACATAAAGTGCACGTGCAAATGTGCAAACAACAAAGAGTGGCAACATAATACGTTTCAATACTCTGTGGTAATGAGTTGAGGTTGTGGAATGAGAAACAGTAAACATTTCCTTGTGGATAGCAGCAGAGATAGAAAAGTGATTTTTTTGTGCAAATAACAAATATTGTGAGTTTTTTGTGCAAATAATTTAGCAAAAAAGCAATTTCAGGTTGGTATGTATGAATTGTTAGATGTTTGTTAATCAGTGTGTTTGTGCGTGTGTGTTTATCAGTTCAGTCCCAGTGTTATTGAGGTGATTAGAGTTTATCTGTGTGTGTGTGTGTGTGTGTGTGTGTGTGTGTTTATCAGTCCAGTCTTCTCGCTCCTCCAAAACACTCAAGTGGCTCAATAATATTTAGATCTGGTGACTGTGCAGGCCATGGGAGATGTTCAAGTTCACTTTCATGTTCATCAAACCACTCTGTCACCAGTCTTGCTGTGTGTATTGGTGCATTATCATCCTGATATGTCGCACCGCCTTCAGGATACAATGTTTGAACCATTGGTCCTCCATCTAGCACAAGTATTGTACCTAGCGAATGCCATGATATTGCAGCCCAAACCATCACTGATCCACCCCCATGCTTCACCCTGGGCATGCAACAGTCTGGTATGCTTCTTTGGGGCTTCTCCACACTGTAACTCTCCTGGATGTGGGAAAGACAGTGACGGTGGACTCATTTGAGAACAATACATGTTTCACATTGTTCACAGCCCAAGTTGTCCTCTTTTGAACTCTGATATGTCACCTATAATGTTACAATATTTTAAGCAAAACTGTGCTATTACTCTGCTAATTAAACCTTCACACTCTGCTCTTACTGGTGGAATGTGCAATCAATAAAGATTGGCCACCAGGCTGGTCAAATTTAGCCATTTAGCCTCCAACACTAAATTGGCCAGTGTTTTAGTTTTATTGTCCAACCCCTGTATATGTCTCAGCAAAAACAGAAAACAAGCTTAATAAAGTTGAGCAATGTTTGAAGCACATAAGAGACTGGATGTTAATTAACTTCCTTCTGTTTAATCCTGACAAGACAGAAGTTCTAGTCATAGGACCACCATTAGAAATAAGCTTTTTGATCACATTGTGTCTTTACATGGCCTTTCTTTTCTATCAAGTGCAACAGTAAAAGACTTTGGTGTGATTATAGATTCCAGCCTTTCATTTGAAGCTCATGTAGATAATATGACCAGAATAGCATTCTTTCATCTTGGATTATTGGCAAGATAAGGAATCTAAACGATGCAGAAAAATTTGTTCATGCATTTATTACCTCTAGGTTGGACTATTGTAATGCCTTACTGTTTGGTTGTTTCACATGGTGCATGAACAAGCTTTAGTTAGTTCAGAATACAGCAGTGAGAGTCCTCACTAGAAACAGAAGATACAATCACATCACCTGTATCTTATCCACACTGCATTGGCTCCCAGTGAAATTTTGCATCAATTTAAAAATACTACTTTTTACCTATAAAGCATTAAATGTTCTCACACCGCAATACCTGAGTGAACTGCTACTGTCTTACAATCCGCCATGCCTACTTCAATCAAAGGATGCAGGCTGCTTGTCAGTACCACGTTTTATGAAAACAACAGCAGGAGGCAGAGCTTTTTTCTTACAAAGCCCCAAAGTTATTGAATAGTCTTCCAATTAATGGTCGGGACTCAGACACAGTCTCAGTGTTTAAGTTTAGGCTAAAAACCAATTTATTCAGTCAAGCATTGTAAATAGATTTGCCTTAGGTAAAGGAGCAGATCTGGGAAATTATACACATAGAGTATTATGGTGAACTGGTATGTTTAGATGCTGTCTTTACCACTCTCAGTGATCACTCAGGTTTGTTGGCAGTGAAGTGATTGGTTGCTTTACATCTCAGGGAGCACTCATGTCTATGTTTCCTTTTGGCTCTTCCTTTTACAGTAGTTAAGCTGTCATCGTTAGTCCTGCTGGAGTCCCTGCTTGCACTTTGCACTGAATAAACTGTACATTCATCTTATACATTATGCAACTGTGACCATACCTAACTGTTATCTCTCCTTCTTTTCTCCCCTCTCCTCTTTCCCCTCCTCTTCTCTCTCTCCCTCTTTCTCCCTCTCCTTGTCTCTCTCTCCCTCTTTCTCCCTCTCCTTGTCTCTCTCTGTCAAGCTACAGTACACATTTCGTTCCTGAGCTCCCAGTGATCCAGATGCCAGTCTTTGTCCTAGTGCCCCACTTTTGGTTAAAGATATTGTCGTTTGAATGACCCGTGTTGTCTGCTTGGGATGTACTGTATGTGCTAACTGGGGACGGTTCTACTCTACCATGAAGACGGTCCTGGCCTTTGCAGACAGCTGTTCTCTATGAACTTGTGACTGCAGTTGCTCAATAGTTCAGGACTGGAATTTCCTACAGTCTCCCTGAGCCTCCAATAACAAACTGGACTCCATATTAACTTAAAGACATCAACTGTTATATTAAAACTCACACAGTATGAATGAAGATCAATCATTGCTATCTGTTACCAACCAAATGAGGATGGGTTCCTTGTTGAGTTTGGTTCTTATCAAGGTTTCTTCCTATTACCATCTCAGTGAGTTTTTCCTATTTACTAAGATCAAAAAAGGATAAAGAAATGTCCAATGTCTGAAATGTCTGTTCAATTATGCACTCACTTGTGGCACCTTTAGCATGAATTACTGCATCACTGCAGCATGAGATGGAAGCAAGCAACCTGTGGCTTCACTGAGGAGTTATTGAAGACCATCGGAGCCTTCAGCTCGTCTTTGTTGATAGCAGCCTTCAGCTCGTCTTCAGTTCACATGAAGTTGCATGGTAAAAGTTCAAAAGTAAAACTATAGTGAAAATAGGACAATTTCAATACACACACAATATGATGAGAACTCACAGGATTGACAACAAACAGCTGTGTGGCATACGAAAAACCACTTGTTATTAGTCTTTTAAGCCTAATCAGTGCCGCTTGTTAGGAATCATAAGGATTATGAGGATTGGACAATGTGAAAAGGTCATGTGGCTGTGAGATGTGAGGACAAATGGTCTGCTTGACTTAATTCATACAGTACAGTACATATATTTTACATAGATTATTCTTTTAATTAGATCTATGGTGGTTTTAATAAAATACTAACAAATCTTCCAGTGTTCTCCAAACTTTTTTTCCTAGATGACAAAACATCATGACCCAATTCACAATAGTAATTAATTATGAATCACTAGAAAATTTTGTATGTACAGGCTGTTACTGATCATTTTTATTGTCATTTATAAACTACTTTATTACTTTGAATGGTAAACCTTAACGGTTTTAAAAGGCTACATATGATAAGTGACAACTAATACAAAATAAATGCATTTATAGGTGGAGTTCACAGACTATTTTTATTTCCTCTACCAATAGAAACAGTTAGTGCTAAAAAACTAAATAGCTCCCCATGTGACTAAAAGGTGTATTGCAGACATTTATTTAGAGACCCAAATAAAATCTCCCCGACCCACCTATGGACACCATCCCAGTGTTTGGGAACCAATGTTTTAGAGCATATATCAAACACATCTATATATTCATTATGACCATTGAAATATAAATATGGAATAAAAATTCTAATTTAAATGAATCAAAATTAGCCCATCGCTTGACTTTAATTAATGCTAATATATGGGTTGTTCTCAACGTATGCTTAGTAAAAACCTTATTTCATTTAATTTGGCATGGGTGTTGTTTAGTTTTCCAGTTTATCGCTTACTACATTTGAAACGAGGGAAAAGACATTTAAGGGAAACTGACAACAGATGGTGCAAGAAGACCAGATTCATGAAAACTGGTACACTGTGTACCCTGCAAACTGCTGAATAAGAGTCAGAATCATGCAACCGAAACTGTAAACATGTAACACCTACAGCCTCAGTGGAAAATTACTGCTGTGGCTGGGGTTTTTTAAATACCTGACAGGAATACAGAGCATTTAATTATAAAACAAATCTCAGGGTTGGAATGTATAAAACTGCGGAGAACTAAATTCTGGCCTTAAAAGAAACAAATACACTAATAATATATTGTAATTTTTTTTTTAACATTTGTATGTTTCAGAATAATGCAAAGAAATTAAATGTCCTTAAAATTAGTTTTAAATGGGAAATTAGTTTAGAGGTTAAACTTAAACTGTTCGACATTGGAAGCACTTAGATAGAATCGAGAGTGTGCTGCAATTAGTAGATGCTGTAGAGATCATAAAAAAACACTGATCAGCCATAACATAAAAAGCATGAACATTACAATTGTATAGGTTTTTGGTTCCCCTTGTCCCAAAAGGACAGCTCTGGCACCTTGGAGAATGACTCTGCAAGACCTTTGAGATGTGCTGTGGTGTCTGGGACCCGTAGGCACAGGTGCTCATCATCTGTTCTCTAGTTTGCTGGTACATAATTGCTAATCAATGATAATGTGTTCATATTATGTGTTGTTTATGTTACAGCTAATCGTGGTATATCCAGTAACACACAAATAATGCAGTAATTGCTAACTGAAGTCCCATCATTTCAAAATCTAAATAACTGGACTCTATTAATGATCCCAAGAGTAAGAAGGGATGACGTGCAAGAGGGGCTTCTTTCCTTACTGAGGAAACATATGGTGTATAAAAAGACCACTAATCTGTACTATACCGTTCCTTGAAACCAGTTGTGAGATTATTATCTCTTTATTAAAGATCTTTAATGTAGAAATAAGGATCTAGTGACTTCAGTATAATTTTAAAAGTTATTTTCCTCCAACCTCCAAAAACCATGTCAGTTGGTTAAATGGCTACTCAAAATGGCAGGTGTAAATGTATATGAATGTGTATGTGACTAGTGCCCAAAGATGGACTGACATCCCAGGACAGGCTTGGCCAGAATAAAGCAGTTACAAAACAAGCATTTGATGTAAACAGGAAGCGTTGCCTACCATAGATGTGTTTCTGCTTGCAACGTGCAACATAATATTAATGACTGAAGCAAAAACCTGAGCATAGCAGGGTTTTTTTTTTTCATGTATTCTTATATAAGACATTATTTACTACCTAAAAAAACCAAATACTTCATACAATACCATACAATGCAAACTTTCTCTCTCTCTCTTACACACGCACACACACCCACACACACACACACACACACACACACACACACACATAGAGCAGTCTTATTAAATCACAATTCTTCTCTCCGCACCATTTTCTTCTCCTAGGCATCTCTGTAAATCACTAGCGGGGGCCCATCAGGACATTTGTACAGTGATATGAGATGTTTCCTGAATACTGGCTGTCTTAATGTTTTATTAGTCAGTCCTCAGCAGACGTCCTGCCCTCACGGTACCCATCTCAGCCAGAATACCAGTCAATCCCCCACCTACATGCTGCAAACTAATTCTAGCGCCCAGGTTTTAAACTTATACTGCCTGCTGTATTTAAACGCCTTCTCCTAACATTTCGCTCAGTTGGGTCTATCTGTATTTTTTTTAACATATTACTACATTCGCTTTGACAATTTACTTAATTATTTCACATCTAGCACGATCCTTGCCCTGTTACTATTTCTGTTTTTGTACTGATTTTCAGTTTCTTCCTCCTGTCCATGCTATCTGCGCCAAACATTACCAGACCAATTAACACTGGTAATGACAAATAAAACTAGTGGGTTTACAGAAGAAGACACAACTTCCTGTGGCACTTATCATGACATCCATTTTCTGGGGTTTATGTAAGTTTGCTATGTGATTGTTAGGGAGAGAGGCTGTAATGATGTCCCCCACACCCATTTCTTCCTTTTGCAACAGCCTTATATCCATTTTCCATCTGTGTGCATGGAGTTTGCATGTTCAACCTGCGCTTGGTAAGTTTCCTTGGCTTTCCTCTCACAATCCAAAAACATGCATATTAGGCTAATTTCCATTCTCAAATTTGCCCATAGTGTGTGTGTGTGTGTGTGTGTGTGTGTGTGTGTGTGCGCGTGTGTGTGTGTGTGTATGTGTGTGTGCGTGTGTGTGTGTGTGTATGTGTGTGTGTGTGTGTGTGTGTGTGTGTGTGTATGTCCTGTGATAGATTGTCACCCTGTCCAGAGTGTATTGTGGAATCCTGCCCATCAGGGGGCAGAGTTAAGAGCTTCCCTGGTGGAACAAGTGGAATCCACACAATATTGAGAATGATGTTTTGGGTTAGCCTTTCACCATTAGGAACAATTTCCAAATGCCTGAAACTCAATTGTTTCGGAAATGTCCTCTGGTCTGATGAAACGATAAATTAACTGTTTGTCCAGAATGACTATTGTTGTCTGGAGGAAAAATTGTGAGGTTTGCAAGCTGAGGAACACCATCCCATCGTGAAGTGTGGGGTGTGGCAACAAAATGGCTTAAAGACAATAAAGTCAAGGCCTTGGAGTGGCCATCACAAAGCCCTGACCACAATCCAATAGAACATTTGTGGTCAGAACTGAAAAAGCATGTAAAGTGGCCTACAGCAGGTTACAGCAGTTCTGTCAGGAGTACTGGGCTAAAATTTCAGCAACTTATTGTAACCAGCTTGTGTAAGGCTACTCAAAATGTTTGACTTAAACATTAAACATTTTAAAGGCAATATTTCCAAACATTATTTAGTATAATTGTATGTAAACTGGCGGCACAGTGGTGTAATGGTTAGCATTGTCGCCTTGCACCTCCAGGGTCTGGGTTTGATTCCTGGCCAAGTTCGATTCCCACTTCCTCCCTCCCACCTGTGTGCATGTTCATGAGTTTGTATGTTCTCCCTGTGCCCATAGTGTGTGTGTATGTGAGAGAGTGTGTACAGTATGTGATGGATTGGCACCCTGTCCAAGGTGTACCCTGCCTTATGCCCCAAGTCTCCTGGGATAGGCTCCAGGTCCCCGTGACCCTGAATACAGGATTAAGCAGTATAGAAGATGAGTGAGTGTACTGTATATAAACTTTTGACCCACTGGGAATGTGATGAAAGAAAAAAAGCTAAAGCTTAAATCTTTTCAATATTATTACAATATTTTATATTCCTAAAATAAAGTAGTAATCATAACAGTCAGTATTTACTAGGATTAAATTTAAGGAAAATCTTAGTTTAAATGTATTTGGCTAAGTGCATAAACATCTGGTTTCAACTGTAATTATTAGTTTTATTCTCCTTATAAAAAGATCATATTTTCAAAACACTTATGTGTACACTCTCTCTCTCTCTCTCTCTCTCTCTCTCTCTCTCTCTCTTTCTCTCTCATTTTCTTTTTGAACCATTTCTGGTTCTAGTACATAAAAATGTTAAAAGTGTCTACCAGTGTCTACACCAATAAAACTAGTCTTAACTTTGCTATATCAAAGGTGAGTGTACAGAAATAAAGATTTTTTGCTGTTTGGTAAATCTTTTTTTGGTAAAAGATTTTTTGCTGTTTGTTTGTTTGGTAAATCTAAATCATTATCTGATGCATCATCTTATCATGCAACAACAAAGAAAATATTGTTAAACCAACACACCAAAATCGGCAGTCAATTCAGTAGTCAGTTATGGCGAATTACATCATGTTTATGTTTAAGGCATAAATTATGGGGTCCAGGGGTAGCTCAGTGGTTAAGGCATTGGGCTATGGTTCGGAAGGTCCCAGGTTCAAACCCCACAACCACCAAGTTGCCACTGTTGGGCCCTTGAGCAAGGCCCTTAACCCTCAACTGCTCAGATGTGTATTGAGATGAAAATGTAAATCGCTCTGGATAAGAGTGTCTGCCAAATGCCTAAATGTAAATGATCTCTTCGACACCAGTAAAGAGCAGATCTGGGGCCAGACTTGACATGTCTTGACATCAAGGTTATTGGTGCACCAGTCATCCATTAATTCCTCAGTTAAAAATTGAGAATAACAGGATTTAAGTGTCTCATAAATCTCAAAGTGTTCATTTTTGTTTTTATCTTTCTTTTATTTCAGACCATTTTTTTCTAATCTCCTTCTAATCTATACATGCCAAGTGTTCCAGGCCTCTTCCTTAAGTTTTTAGAAATTTGCAGAATTGGATTAATTGTTTAATCCATTAGTCCTTAATTAATTGAGTGAGTTTTTTTTTTTTTGCAGTATATGTTCCTTATAGCACCAATACTAGTGGGAAAGAATTCTAGCACTAGTTGGTAAGCGTTATCTCTCTTTCTGTGTAATTTAATAAAATTGTTACTAGTATGACCTATACCAAAATGCACATTTCCAGACTTTAAGTATACCTGAAACTAGATCAGTAGCAATATACACAGGACACATTCTGCTGAACACCTGTGACTTGTTTACCAATTAATCACTTCTTTGATTGTCTTTGCAATAACTTGTCACCCTTGCAGATAGAATATTTTAATGCCTAGTAGTTTGTCGCTTCCTGTTTAGTATTCCTTGTGTTTTAACATGTTGATCACAGTCTTATTATCACTGACGTCAATTCATATGCGTATGTCAACCGCCAGCCTCAGAGTGTGTCTAATTCAGTTTATCATTAGTTTTTACCGGTGTCTGTGTTCATGTGAATTTTGTGGTCTCCGTAAACTTTCCCACAGAGTCATCCTGACATTTGGCATTTTGCAATCTGTCATGTGTTGAAAACCACATTCACCTCTTACTTTATATTACAGCATCCGATGTGTCACTGGCTAGAGTTTCACGTCACTGAGTCTTTTTTTTTTCTCCACACTGTGGTTAAAGAGTCTCCAAAGGACACCTTCATGTGGGTCTGGCTAACCTGTGTACTCTGCTTTCAACCTGTTTTTTGTTCAAAGACTAAAAAGCACACATTATGGATACTGTATATCAAAGGAGGAAAAAACAGTCATGAAACATCAAAAACATTAATATACATATATAATATATAATTACTTGAAAATGTCTCTCAATTGTTATGCAATGATGCGAGTCAAACATGTTAGGTCTTATCAATTGTTAGTTGTCTTCTCAGTTAACAGATATGACCAACCTGTCTCCTACAATATAATGAGTTCAATGGTTACCAGTTAACTGGTATCCTTCTTCTTAACATACATATTTACCTTGCTATAAATACAGTATAGTTCCATACCACATACGATACATAAGATTTCCTAGAAAGTTATAACTACTAGAGTTGACCACAAAAGAATGAGCTCCCTTAAAACTGAATATTGGTTCCTCATGAGGTTTATCTTTCTTTTTGAATGTTTTTGGTTTTATACCAAGATTCTTGGTTGACTCTGAAGGTTCAAAGGTACTGATGCCTGTAAGGCTGCACGGAAACTTGCACTCTAGCACACCCTTCAAAATTAGATTCTGCATTATTCTTCCAACTCAGTTTACCCTGTTGAATACTGTTAGTAGCAGCTCAAACAATTAGTTCCCCTTTTCAATCTTTATAAACTTTCCCACTGAGACATACTTTTGATGTATTGCAAGAATGCTTGTAAAAAAACCACAACATAGTCTTTAAGCATCACACTGAGCTTAAACTGGTCTAGGGCTGATGTTCCTTTGATATCATTATGAGATATACTGCAATGTGGGTCAGCAGTAGCAAAAGGTTTAAAACACAATACAGTAATAGCTTAAAATGTATAATAGACATTGGCTATGAAAAAGACTCCTTAAGTAAAGTAATTATGAGCAAAAGTATACAGTTATATAAATATTTAAAAGTTATATAAAGTTTGTAGAGACTTGACTATCATACCCACTCTTTCTTGGTGTCACTATCCTGAAAGCATGCAATTGTATAGGATGTCTTTTTTTTTTTTTTTTAGATTTTTCTTTACTGAAACTACAGTACAGAATCTAGCATGACAATGCCCTTGTGCACACAGTGATGTCCATAAAGACATGGTCTACCAAGGTTAGTGTAAATGAATTTCAAATAGTCCTGTCCTCAATCTCACTGAACACATCTGCGATTAATTTCAATGCAGTCATTGCATTGATCATGGTTGGGCCGAAGGATTCTTGTTGGTGCAGAGAGATCGGCAAACAAAATCTGGACTTCACAAAGCTTTAGGATTATGAACAATCCTGCACAAATTTGTGTAGCCCTCAAGCATTCAAATTGGGTCTGATAAGTTAGTCTATCTATGTTCTCAACACAATGCTATGAATCATCGAGACCCAGCTCTTCAAACATGTTGCTAGCAAGCATTTAGGGGGACTAGCTAATAAGGATAGCTAATCTAGAATTCGATTACAGATGGGTTATCAAGGTTAGCTAGCTACAGTATATACATGATGGGTGAACAGTAACTAGGCATTAAGAATTAGTAATAACGTCTATATTTTAAAAACAAATTTACTGAAACTAATTTTACATGTTCTTTAACATGTAACATGTTTACTGTACATAGGAAAATGAAAGCAAATCTTTAAATTTCAGCATGGGCACCAGTGGCATCAACCAGTCTTCTAAAGGAAGTTATTTTGAATATTGCTAAGAACCTCCTGAATCCATGCCTACAAGTGTGCAACGCTTTGTACTGTATATTCCCCCTTTGCGTAGCCCCACAGGAAAAAAAATCACGTGTGAGATCTGGGGTTCTTGGAGGCCATTCATGAGGCCCGGGTCATCCCAGCCAACGTCCTGGAAACTGCTGGAAACTGGAATTTTACCCACCCTGCATAGCTGCTAGTCGATAGTCGATAAGTTGATAGCATGTTAATATTAATTATTTTACTCTGACACTGAATGTTTGCTTCCATAATTTAAATGAATATTGATTTTTTTTTTTTTTCCAAGACTCAAAAGGAATTGTTCTAAAAAGTGGACAGAGACAGTTTGGACCTGAGGTACTGTATTAGTAAAACAACATTAGAAACTTAAGAAAACACACAAGGGAAAGCTAAGCAGTCCGAACAATGAGATAAGCTAAGCTATTAATTAAAACAATAAAGGAAAGTTGCAGCTATTGAAGGGAGAGAAAAAAATAAAAGAGCAGGAAGAGGACAGCAGCCAACATACAAATCTGAGAGAGACAGCTAGTGCAAGAAGCAACAGGTCAGATGGACAGTAATCACAGAGAGATGTACTGTAGAAACAGAGCAGGTCAGAGAAGCAGATTTTTTAGGAAAATAAGCTTTATTTCTGTTCCTCTATGCTTGACTGCTTGCTTGAGGAGCTCATCATAAACAAGATATAAATAAAATAAATAAACCACATGTTAGTGAGACTAACATTAATCAGAAATGATCTTGATTTTGCTAGGGAGCGTAAAGATTGGACTTTAAAGTTGAGTCAGATGAGTTCAGAGCATTGAATGAAATTCAGTGTGTAATTTTTTTTTTGGGGGCCAGGCAGCGTAGCATCTAATACTGTGGGTACATTGACGTGATTGCTCAAGGGCCCAATGGTAGATCACTGGAAGTGCCTTCTTAGTTACCAGGTGCTAATCTGAGATGTTTTTTGGAGCATGTTTTTGAAGCAGGTTGGACATGCCCATCTCTGTCAATTTTTTTGTCTGATTCCTCCAAAGATGGTCAATTTGGACAAAGATTGGATGACTAGACAAACCTGTTCATTAAAGGGTTTCTCTTTAACAACTTATGCAGAGCCTTGCATTATGTTTGACTGCAAATCAAAGACAGATTGTCGGTTTACACTTTTGGCAGCCAGTTAGTGAATGCCATTATATTCTTTTTTTTATTTATTTATTTTTTTCCAATTTTCTCCCCAATATTAGTCGTAGCCAATTCCTCCCCGTCACTAGGGGGCTCCCACATTAAG
>JAOVVA010035175.1:0-15330 GCA_028565275.1 Leiocassis micropogon
TGGTTTGTGCTCTGACATGAACTGTCAACTGTGGGACCTTATATAGACAGGTGTGTGTCTTTCCAAATCATGTCCAAGCAACTGAATTTACCACAAGTGGACTCTAATTAAGCTGCAGAAACATCTCAAGGATGATCAGGGAAAACAGGATGATCAGGGGAAACAGGATGATCAGGGGAAACAGGATGCACCTGAGCTTAATTTTGAGCTTCATGGTAAACGCTGTGAATACTTATGTACGTGTGCTTTCTCAATTTTCTTATTTTTAATAAATTTGCAAAAATCTCAAGTAAACTTTTTTCATGTTGTCATTATAGGGTGTTGTGTGTAGAATTCCGAGGAAAAAAATTAATTTAATCCATTTTAGAATAAGGCTGTGACATAACAAAATGTGGAAAAAGTGATTATGCCAAGGAGAAAAGATGGGTCTTAAGGCAAGATTTAAAGTTACAGTATCAATCACTACTTAATTGTAGCACTGACCAGTACACAGGCGAAAAGTGAGGAAAGTCCAAGAAGATTTTGCAATATAATCATCATGAAGCTGAAGCTGCAGATGTGAAGTGCATTCTGCAGTCTAGGGGCAGTTACTGAGAATGCACAACTACACTTTTATAATAATTGTAACATCTAATTATGTTTTGTGGATTATATAGTAACTTTAAAACAATCAAGCCTAAACGTATAATGCCTATAATTCTCTATATAATCCCCTGCTACACCAATGCACTTATCCCAGTGGTTCACTAGTGCTTAGATACCATCAAGGTAGAACTTTTTCGCAGTAAAAATCGCTTAATTAGAACCTGTCTGACAAAGTGAAGCATGCTAAAAGATCACAAAAAGGAATGCGATCCAAATAAATTCAAGAACATATGAGAAACAAAGTAATTTACATACATCAGTCTGAAAAGGGTTACAGAGGCAGAGATTTTGGAACTCCGGTGAACCATGGTGAGATCCATTATCCACAAAAGAAGAAAACTTGGAACAGTGGTGAACCTTCCCAGGAGTGGCCATCCTACCAAAATTACTCCAAGAGCACAACAGCACCTCAAAAGAACCTAGAACAACATGTAAAGACCTGCAGGCCTCACTCGCCTCAGTTAAGGTCAGTGTTCATGATTCAACAATAAGAACGAGACTGGGAGCAAAAATGGCATCCATGAGAGAGTTCCAAGGTGAAAGCCACTGCTGACCGAAAAGAATACAAAGGCTTGTCTCACATTTGCCAAAAATTATCTTGATTATCCCCAAGACTTTTGGAAAAAATATTCTGTGGACTGAATATATAAAGACAAAGGTTTTGGAAAGTGGGAGCCCTGTTACATCTGACATAAAACTAACACAGTGTTTCATAAAAAGAAGCACAACAACAGTCAAACATAGTGGTTATGTGATGTTTAGGGGCTTTGCAGCATCAAGATTCTGATGACTTTTCATAATTGATGGAACCATGAATTCTGCGCTCTAACAGAAAATCCCAAAGTAGAATGTCCAGTCATCGGATCATGACCTCAAACTCAAGCGCACTTGAATTATGCAGCAGGGTAATGATCTGAAACACACCAGCAAATTCATCCAAAAATAAAGGGTTTGGAGTGGCCCAGTCAAAGTCCTGATTTAAATCAAGCATGACCTTTACAATTTTTCAAAGAGTGGGCCAAAAATCCTCTACAGTGATATAAAAGTCTCATTTCCAGTCATCACAAACTCTTGATTGCAGTTGTTGCAGCCAAGGGTGGCACAACCAGTTATTAGGTTTAGGGGGCAATTACTTTTTCACATAAGGCCAGGCAGGTTTGGACAGCTTTTTTTGATTAAAAAATAATTTTATATTAACTTAGGTTATCTTTGTGTAATACATTAGTTTTTTTTTGATGATCTGAATCATTTAAGTGTGACAAATATGCAAAAAAAAAAAATAAATAGGAAGGGTATACTTTTTTCATGCCACTTTGCATAATGACAAAATATAATATAATATGATATGATATGATATGATATGATATAATATAATAACTGCCAATTAAAACCTGTTAAATTCCTAATACCTAAAAATTAAAAAGTGCAGAGAACACAGATTACATTCTACCAGAAGCTACAATGGAGCTACAATGTCCACATGCTCTAGCAAAAAGTAAGGTTAAAGTTAAAATTTAATCTTAGTTATAGTAAATTCTCAACCACTAGCCAGCCAAGTTTTAAATGTTTATCAGTGCTGTGTAAATAATAATAATAATGCAAGTCCAGCCAGCCATGTAACTATAAAAATTAATTATTTTAATTATAAAACCTTACATAAATGCCTCAGTGCAAAATAATTACTTGAAGTCATCTATGGCTTCTCAGTTAATGCTATAAATAAATAAATAAATAAATAAATAAATAAGATCCAACTTCTGGTTAATTATTCCTTGGGATAAAATTACTTTTAATTATTATTTTTTAAAATATATTAATTAATAAATGTACTGATGAAGTTAAATGTTTAAAAATCCTGAAACCATGAAACATGTACATATTGTTCCAGGCATTTAAAATAGTACTTTTAAAAAGTATGAATTGGTTTGAAATGTATATAAAATTAATTAATGTGCCTTAGATAAGTAAAACCTTATTATTATTATTATTTTTTTTGCATTTAACACATCATGAACCACTGAACCGTGCAGGACATACTTAGCAATGAGGTTTGCAGCCCACCTGGCTTGGTACCCTTTTAGTCTGTAGTCGTCGTCTGTACCGCTTTATTCTGTATTCAGGGTCGTAGAGGGTCTGGAGCCTATCCCAGGAGACTTACTGTAGGGTCGCACAGGGACAGGTTGCAGGGCACACACATACAGTACACACACTTACACACTCATAACATTAACACATCAGGATGGTTCAGCACCTCTGGTTTCGGGGGAATCTGTAAAATGAAACAACACATATATTAAACTAAAATAGTATAGAAAACATTTAAGGTTCTTCTTATTCTACACTTTTATCTTTATGTAAATATCTGTTTGTGATACCATTACATAATTGCATCAATCTCTGTTAAAGAACTCAGTGGTCCAGTACAGTTCACACAATCTACACTACTACATCATGCCTTATCTCATATTAATTAGGTCTGTCTAACCTGGAGTTTGTCCTGAACTGCCTCCGTAAACCACTCGTGTCTGAGCAAGTCGTCGAAACCCGGACGCATTTCAGGGTTGAGATCCAGGCACCACATCATCAAGTCAAAGCTTTCTGTTCAGACAGAAGACAGGTTTAAACTAATTTAACCAATTGTTAAATGTAAACTGTGTTTTGATATGTGAGGTTTCTGCATCAACTCACCTCGAGATATGTCAGGACGTAATTCAACATGGCCACTAAAAAAGTCGTCCATCGATTTAATGGGGTAATTTCCATAGACCAAGATATACAGGACTATGCCTAGACTCCAAATGGTAGCAGGGATGCCCATGTATTCTCTATTTATCAGCCACTCAGGAGGGTAATAGGCTTTGGTGCCTGAGTGTAAAAGAAATAAATAGCACCATCAGCAACATAAAAAAAAGTTTCTAATCCATTTACTTTTATTTTATCCCATGGAACTACCTGAATAGCTTTGGTAGGGGGTGTCCTTTAGCATTTCACCACAGCCAAAATCAATCAATTTGACTTCCATTGTACTGGGGTTGATGATCAGGTTATTGACCTTTATGTCACGGTGGAACACTCCACGGTCACAGCAGTGACGAGCCGCCTGAACCACCTGCAGCATGATGTTTCGAATCTGTGCTTCAGTCAGATAGCCTTTCTTGAGCACGATGAAATCCCAAAGGTCCATACAGGGTCTGGGCCATTCCAGGACCATCAAGTACATATTAGGCAAGTCAAACCAGTCCAGGAGATCCACCACACTGCTACAACAAGGTGGCTTGGACACCATCTTCATTAGCACCACCTCTAGAGGCAGTGCCTGCATCTCTCCAGGCTGAAATTAGAACAGACATGGGTTTGGGGTGAATAATAGAGTGTTAAATAAAGGTTTGGATTAGTACTGATGTGAATGTAACCAGCAGAGGCTGTCATTTCCATAACTGCCACCCTCTTGCAGACACCATAGCTCTCCTATTTGCCCGCGCCTTTGTCAACAGCATTTTCGGAATGATCATTCTGTGTGGGAATCAACCGGATAACTTGGACATTGCGTTTTGCCCTTGAACTGTTATTAAGAATTATGTTTGTGACATGTACCAGCATAATTTTATAGGGGTGTGAGCTATTCACTGACTGGAGTGTTCTGATCTGTGTCAGACATCACCGAGTGGACACCATATTTGCTTATAATAATGGTAACAGTATTTAGAGAATGCTAAGGTAAAAAGGCTTTCATTTTCCAATGTTTTAATGGGTTTGCTGTTGTATCTTCACAGCTCTTCTTTTTACTTTTTCTTACAATTCTTTTCAGTTTATCTATAATTTCCCAAATTAACTGTCTATGGCTGGTGGCAGTCATTACCCTATTGTTCCAGTGTATCATGCGTAATGCATAGGAAGTTGTTGTGCAGATAACCCGACTGAAACAAACTGCAGTTTTTAAATGATGATTTCATATTTAATGGGGAAAAAAGCTGTCCAAACCTACTTGCCCTTATGTGAAAAAGTAATTAGCCCCTTGGTAAATCAGGAATGAACTGTGATTTTTGGAAAGCTGAGTTAAATTACACTTGCCACATTTACAAATATGCAAAAAAAAAAAAAAAACAGCACTGTGTACAGTGATATATATATAGTCCAAAGCCTGGCTGCGAAACGAGGAGGGTTGACGCCCTGCTAAGGTGTCTTAAAACCCAGGCATGTATCCCATGGATAAGGGGATCATACTTGCTCGTTCATACTAACACATCTGGGGCAGCTGATGCGCCAGCACTGGGGACCCAAGAGATTCAAGCTACTTAAACGATAAAATGATGAGATGGTACTACTCTGGCTGCAATAAGAATGAATAGGGTGTTGGATTCATGGTAAACTGTCAAGTCATTCACAGCATGGTTGCCTTTCAGACAGTTTACAGTCATTTGGCAGTTCTTACCATCATTAGCACAATTAAGGCACATGTATTGATCGTTTATGCAGCAACTAAACCAAGCTCTGACCTTGTCAATGACGACTTTACCAAGCTTAAAGAAATGCTGGATTCGATTCCAAAATAAGACCTCATCATACTTACCAGCAATTTCAAGGTGCATCTTGGTGTAGACAGGTCAGGCTGGGAGGAAACTGGGGAATTATGGCATCGACAAAATCAATGACAAGGGATTATGTCTGCTATCTTTTGCCACCTTCGACAACTTGATAGTCAGTAACAGTCTTCTTCAACACCATTGAGGACACCAACTGTCATGGCGGAACCCTTTAGGGAAAAACTTGATTGATTACGTACTTGTAAACATGTTGTTTTCAGTAATTCTTCAAGGATGTCCTTGGCTTGAATGTGGTTTAGATCAGTATCTTGTATGAGCCCTGGTCCAGCTTCGATTACAACAGGGAAAAATTCCAATCACGTCCACCAGCCAGGGTCGATGGTCCCATGTGCTGACATGCATTGCATTTTTAACTGAAATGGAAGCTTTGGATGTACAACAAAAGCAAATTTCAAATACCATCCTGGAATGTGCCAAACCGCTGCCTTGAATATCCGATGAATGCCTGTAGCTACTGACAAATTACAATGACAATGTTATAAAAGTGGATGGAACATTCGAAGTCAACTGAGGAACATGTCCAGCAGTGGAAAGAATTCTTCAATGAACTGTACAACCATTAACCAAGTTACAGCAGAAGCTGCAAAGGCTAAGGTGAAGTCCTGCTCTATCGACTTCATGCAATTCTAGTCCAAATCTGGTGGTCCAAATAAATCCCAGGCCCCTGGAAACATGCTGTCATCATGCCAATTCATTAAAAAAAAGGCGACAGCAGCAATTGTAAGCACCACCATGATATTAGCTTGCTTTTTTACATTGGCAAGGTATTCATTAAAGGTATTCAGTCAAGACTGCAGAAACATTGCCAAACAGACCAGCTGGGATTTTAACAAAACTGTTGATCCAATAAGATCAGCACTCTTCAGGAGCTGATGAAAGAGCAAATACACTGTGGAAAATAAACTTTCGTTGTTTTTCACTGAAAAAATACTGTTTCAGTATTTGATTGTATTCATTGGCCCACCCTTTGGAAAACATTGAAGATTAAGCACCTACCCCAAAAAGTCATTAGACTCCTCAGGCGACCTATAACAGCTCAAGCAGTTGTGTGTAAATCCAGAACGATCTATAGTAGGATTTTACAAACCGAACTGGAGTGCTCCAAGGGGATGTGGTCTCTCCATTGCTCTTCAATGTCAGCAATAAAAGGCATTTATTGGGTGGCAAGGAGTTCAGCTTGATGAGTATCAATTTGTGACTAATCTCATGTTTGCTGATGATTCACAGGAGTGATTCACAGTCCTTTGGCCTCAGAATTAACACAGAGAAAGTAATGGCAACTAAGGGGTCACAGGTCAATGTCTACCTGTCAGGAGTTCAGATAAAACAAGTATCAGAATTCCTTGGGTCGCTGGTTCAAGAGAAGAAAAAAGTTATGAAAAAAAAGCCACCTCTGCGGATATCCACAAAAGAATTGGACAGGCAGCAGCAGCATTCACCTTGCTCAAGTGGTGGAAAAAGCACATCATCACCCACAAGACCAAAATTTACTTATTCTCTTTTCTAGATCTGAGACATGGGTGCGACTACGAATTAGAAGAGCATGTTCAAAAACTGCACCTTCAGTGGTTCGGTCACGACTGTCGAAAAAACACCACTCAACTACCATACCAACTCCTCTGGTGACACTGACCAATCCAGTGAAAGATTCAGCGAGCAGCCCCAAAGAATAACCTGGCTTAAGAATATAGAGGAAGACCTGACAACCGGTGTCTCAACATAACAACTCCAGAATCTTAGCTACCAACCACCAGAAATGGAAGCATACCCTGCATATTGTCCGGAATCCAGTGGCACCCACAGCAGTGTCCTGACAATGGGGTAAGCCCCCTCCACCAGCCACCAGCTAGTGTTCAAAGAAGAAAAAAGATTAAATTTAGACCTTGGGAGGAAAGTCTCCAGGTTGTTACCATATTGGTCACGGTAAGATCAGTTCAGTTCATGTATAACTAGGGAAGACCAACTTTACTGTCAGTGTGAAAACAAAATGAATGTTTTATAATTTTAACAAACTTATATTTGCCCAATGCAACAGACCCCTTTGGTCTATAATACAGTATGCTTCTTATTTCCTTCTTTTAGAAGTAAAATAAGTTTACTTACAAAGGTTATGGTTTTAACAGAATCCGTTTTGTCAACAGCTTTAATGGCAACCTGTTCACAAATATAAAATGTAATTAGAACATTCTAAAAGACATAATTGTTTTCTAATTAGTGTGATTAGTACATAACCACATTAGTTATACTCAGTGGTTGAATTGTAAATAAAAAAAATTCTAGGGGGGTGGTGTGGTTTATTTATCTTTTTTTTTTTTTTTTTTGGTAGGGGGTGGCGACAACAACCTACAACTAACCAGAGAAAATGATTGCAAAATATGTCAATTTTTATTAACAGTTTTATTAACAAAAGTTAAGCTTGACTAAATCAATTTGGAGCCATCAAAACACAACGCGTGCATTTAAACATGCAATTGTCAAAACTATCATTAAACTTGTCAGTCACTTTGAAAATTTTCGCATTAAACTGAATCCCGCATCTCTGCTGAGAGGATCTCTGTGTAAGTATCATACTTTCAGTATTATTTTTTTTTAAATATGTCAAAAGCTGTGCTTGAACTGTCCTCTTGGCCATTGCGAAAATGCGAACAGCAGGAAAAATGATGCAAACTTGCATGAGCTGGTGAGCAGCGCATTACAATATTAAATTCTGATTGGCTAATCGCCATTATTTATAGTTCGTAGATGATTGTATGTATAGAGTTTTAATATTTTATTTTCATGACAAATATTACATAATACACAGCATCATTAATCTAAATGGGATGGTATGGGGTATGGTGGTTTTACAGAGGGGATGGTTTTTGTCTTTTTTCTTAAACGGAGGGGGCCATCCCCCGCATCCCCCCTCAAATCGACCCCTGTTTATACTGTCAGCCAAAGTCTAAAATTATTCTCCAGGTACATTTCTTTATGTTTTTATTAAACTAGATCCATACATAATATCCATACATAAATTTTAGTGTGTAATTCATAACTGTCACAAAAAACAATAACCTTCCCCAGTGTAAACCTAATTTCTCAGCGAGCACTGCTAAAATTCTCAGCCAAGCATACACCAGGAATGACTTAGATACTTGTTGTGTATTCTGGTTAAATTCTAAGATGCATTTACCTGTTTTCGATCTTCAGTACGGATTCCTGTGTAGACAGAGCCATAGCCTCCCTCGCCAAGCCGCTCTCCTAAGAGGTACCGCGCATTAAACACAGCTGTTAAATATAAAATAATTTGGGTTTGGATTAAAAGAAATAAAAAAATTAAAGAGCATCACATTCATAGTAAAATAGTTATAGTTCACTTTAAGTAAAAAATGTGTTTTTTAAGAACTTTCATATAATTATAAATGTATTATATATTTATAAAGTCTAGCCAGGACCCTGAAAACAGAATAAAATGGTATAGACGATGAGTGAAAGTGAGTGAGTATAAAGTGTAGACATTAAAAGCAAATAAGAATAATAATTTAAAAAAAAAAAGAATAAAAAATAAATAAATGATCAGGAGACAATTTTAAAGATGTGTACATATCTAGCCATTTTGTTGTTTGAATTGTTATATAAGTGTATATATATATATAATATATTAAACTGTTGCAAAATATTAAACTTTGTAAAAATGTTCAGATTAGATTTTGTCCATGTGGTGAAGTGTAACAAACCCTGTGGGTCAGTATGTCGCTCCAGATCATAAGACTGGAAAGGGTCCTGACTCTCAGGAACCTCCTCATGGCTGGTACATGCTGTGGCCTGCTCTGGGTCACTGTTCGCATTAGCATTTGCTAGTTTAGTTTTGTGCAGATGCTGGAGGTCTAGAAGCCATTCAG
Source organism: Leiocassis micropogon (assembly GCA_028565275.1). Classification (NCBI taxonomy): domain Eukaryota; kingdom Metazoa; phylum Chordata; class Actinopteri; order Siluriformes; family Bagridae; genus Leiocassis; species Leiocassis micropogon. The sequence continues at coordinate 9,131 of JAOVVA010035175.1, forward strand.
GTTCTTTTGTGCCCTTTTTATTCACTTTTGAAGACAGCTGCAATAGAGATGAGGAATGTAAACATTACTTAAAGAAATTTATTTGCATTTGAACCTATTTCATACTAATTAATTATGTTATTTACCAAAATGAGCCGTTCAATAAAGCTCCTTAAGATTTTGTCAGGGAAAGTCATGGCTGCCTTAGCGATGGTCTCACAGTATTCACAGACCACATCAGAAAAATCGATTTCACTCAGCTCAAAATGGGCCAGCCTGCTGGCCTGAAACAACTTGAAGATCTAAGAGAGACAAAAGAAATTAGTTCTCAGTACATGGGTTATATTTGACTGATCAGTGCTTATGAAAAAGAAATGAAGTTATATACCAACCTGGAAGCTTGGCTGGGCGAGCCCTGAGGTCAACGACAGTGTGTATTCATACGTCTCAGTTCTCACAATGGCTTCACTCAGGACTACCAGGCCAAATGGAAGTCTGTTGCAAATAGAATTCTGTTATTATTCTGTCACATATCAATAAGATCAAATAAAATATGTTAGTGGCAGGTCTGGAAAGGGAACACACACACACACACACACACACACACTCAATACCTGTCACATCCGATCAGGTCGAACTGCTTACGTGACCCCAACTCCATTTTCACCACCACGTAACAGAGATGTGCTGCATAGGTCAGTCCTTTAGAGGCTGCAGATAAAAGACAAAATCTACATGTGAAAATCAGGACAGAAGTCACAGTGCAGAGTTACAGTGGCATAAAAAAGTAATTTACCCCCTTCCTGTTTTTGTATTTTTGTGCATATTAGTCACATTTAAATGATTGAGATCATCAAACAATAAATATTACACAAAGATAAACTGTGTAAATACAAAATCTTTATTTATTAAGGGAAAAAGCTGACCAAACCTAATAATACATAAAGTAGTAATAACTAGTAAATGCCCCAGAACCTAATAACTTTGTGCCACCCTTGGCTGTAACAACTGCAGTCAAGCATTTGCGATAACTGGCAATGAGTCTTTCACATCACTGTGGAGGGATTTGACCTGCACTTTTAATTTAGCCACATTGGAGAGTTTACCCTGTTTAAAGTCATGCCACAGCATTTCAATTGGATTTAAGTCCGGACTTGGCCACTTTAAAACACATTAATTCTGTTTTTTTTTTGTTTTGTTTTTTAAACATTCAGAGGTGGACTTGCTGGTGTGTTTCAGATAATTGTCCTGCTGCATAACCCGAGTGTGCTTAAGCTGATGGCCAAACATTTTCCTTCATTATTTTCTGGTAGAGCGCAGAATTCATGGTTCCATCAATTGTGGCAAGCTCCTAAAGCAACAAAGCAGTCATGTGTGATTGCTGGTATGAAGTTTTATGCCAGAAGTAACAGGACACACACCTTCCAAAAAGTTAAACTTTTCTATTATAATCCACAGAATAATTTCCCCAGAAGTCTTGGGGATAATCAAGATTTTTTTCCTTATCCTCCATTTGTGGAAAATGGCTCTCAATATGGGGTCCCAAAGCCTTGAAATGGCTTGGTAACCCTTTCCAGACTGATACATGTCAATTACTCTATCATCTGTTCTTGAATTTATTTAGATGATGGCATGATGTGCTGTGTTTTTAGATCTTTTATTATACTTCACTTTACCAGATAGATTTAAGTCATTCTTGATTCAACAGGTCTGGCAGTAATCAGAGCTTGGTGTGGCAAGTGAAATTTAACTCAGTTTTCCAAAAAATGTGGTTAATCACAGTTAATTAATAATTTAGTAGGGTGGGTTTACATGCATGACATGTGATAACATTTTCATTCTAGACAAATGTGTAGCCACTAGACTAATACATGATGCACTTACATGTAAATCTCACCTGTTAGTTAAGTTTAGGGAAATACGTAAAACCAGGTCTTTTGTCTTGTAAAGATGTTACAAATGTGTCCAGTTTCTTAATTTGGTGTTTGGATCCACATAAATAATTTGCGTTAGTAATAATGTGTGTTCTGTAGTTTGGTTGCAATATACAGTACTATGTGCCATGTGCTTGTGCTGAGGACAACCAATGTTGTTTCATTTCCTTGTTGTGATTGGAGGATGAAGTGTCATGACAGTGGTTCTGTAGTGTGATTGGGGTGGGACTTGGAAGAGCAGCACGGCAAGGGAGATGAGGAGAGAGCAAGCTAAAGTATAAAGTAAGAAAAAGTAAACAAGACAACATGGAGCGTGTGGAGGTGTGGCGTTTGGACACTGATATTTACACCGACTCTACTTGTATGTGAGCACTCCAGCTTTTAATTTTCTGCTCATTAAAGTGAAGGGCCTTCAACGTTTTTGGCCACCACATTCCCGAACATCGACCAGGCCTGCGACAGTGGGGCGGTTATATTTCTGTCTTTATTTTAAATATTGGAAGCATATATATTTAAGGTGCATATTCAAAGGTTGGACATATATTTTAGTTTTGAGATATAAAGAGGCTGCAATATTGTGAGGTACTCATTTTGTGATACATAATTTTGACAATATTTTATTTGGCTGCACAAAAGTTAGGTTAGGTGACAACTTAGACGGGGGGAATAGAGTATTTTTAACAGATTCCAATCTATCCTTACTTAAATTTAAACGGGGTGCTCATTAATCAACCTGGGGAGTTATCAAATCCGGGGTGCCATCCTACTATTAAAGGGTCAAGAAAGTGCTACGGATGAATTTACTGCAGAAGGTATATTTACCTAGATCATCTCCCATCTTGATCACGGCCTCACTGAGTTCATCATCTGGTGCAGAAGTGCACAGGAGTCGTGCCAGAGGTATACACCACTGCTTCCTTGTTCTGTCCCCTTTCTGTTGTAGAAGAAATTGTCACGTTAGTCATCAGTAGTTAGTTGATCATGTCGAAAACACTGAGTAATTACACAGTCGTACTAACATACTGACAGATGCTGATATTGATGTACAATGTACAGCACTTACTTTAGACGTCTTTCTAAGCAACATGTAGCATTGGAAGAGAAGACAGGCCACTTCACTCATCATCACTTTCTGCAGGAGAAATATCATCCAGGCGTTTATGAACGTGTGCTAAATAGGTTTGAATATTTATTAACCACTCAGTGAGCACACATGACGAACTATAACACTTACTCCATTTCGAATGCAGAACAACTCCATTATCTGCCAGAATAAATATTCCTCCACTTGGTCCCGTTCATTCATTTCTTGCAGACATTTCTGTGCTTTCAACTGGATGAAGCGAAACAGGTCCTCTTTCTTCATCTGTGCGCTGCAACAGATGTTAAAACAGCTGCTTTGTGTAGAATACTGTGCACATATATTAATCTCCAAATAATTTGCTTTACTGTTTATCTTTAATTTCTGTGTGTTGTATGACAGAAGAAAGAGGGTCTCACTGCATGAGAGGGCCGGGAAATTCAGGCCACTCTTCAGAAGGTTCGCGTTGTGAAGGTTGATGCACAACATCTGTCCCTAAAGTCCAAACCTCAGTTAGGGCTGTTACAGAGGAATAACGGCACTCTATGCTCTTAAAAATGCATATCACAATCATATCATATGACAGTATCGTACTGTTTCTATTTATGATGAAAAGATTAATGATAAGCTAATTTGAATGTCTGAGTTTTAAGCTCAGACTGTGTGCTCACACTAGTGCACTAAACTGTGTGTGTGTGTGTCCTACCTTGACCGCATGGATTAGGAGAGTGTGTATTTTCATCAGTGGGTTTAGGAATATCTGCCATTTTCAGTCACTTTCTAAAATGCTGTGGAACATGAGCAATTAATGGTTATTTCATTTATTTTTCTCTCAAACAGACAAAAAGTGTCTAACATGAGAGAGAGAGAGCTTAAACCAGGCCAGTTCTCACCACTAGAGGTCAGTGTCACCACAATGTAACCTCTGTTATAATAAATATTACTGTGTATGGTGCTCTAATAGACCAGGCATGTACAAGGTATGGAGGACTGTCACAAAATGGCAGTTGTATCTAAGAATCACAAGCATTTTTTAATCATCCTGAGATCTTTGCTCTCTAGTGATTTTGTTTGTTTAATCTTTTTGAACATAAATATACTATAACTTTTGCCTGTTCGTCTTGTAAATTACGATGAAAGACATTTTGCATAGATTCTCTAAGAAATCCCATCTTAATAACCTTAAAATCCAAGCGGCACAACATATGTCAATGATGATTAAAATAGTATACTGTACATGTGCTTATATGGAAGTCTTACAGTATGGGTGTGTGTTAACGGGGAGGCTTCAGGCATCAAATTGTATATTTGCGTTTTCGGATTTGTCAGGTAGAACGAAAGGTATAAGTTGTACACCTGGAGGGTAAGAGGTGCCCAAATTTCCCCCATTGACTTATAATGGGGAGTTTTCCCATAGCATTAGTCGTAGACCCATGAAAGAGCTGTCATATTGTGCGGCTCATTTGGGAATGGAGTGCTTGATATGACTTTTCTCAGGAGTGTGCTGTAAATTGTGTACAAAATATAAGCTGTACCCCTGGGGCTCGTTAGTAACTTGCATAAGAATTTTGAAACTGAACCTAACTGTGGATTCCACTGTCATAGAGAGGTGGGAGGTATTCATTTAACTCAGGCAACCAATCAGTCTCTCATGCTAATCATGTTAGCATCATGCTAGAAACATGCTTTTTTGCAAGCAACATGCTAATCACATTGAAGTCATACAAGCAACATGTCAGCATCATGCTGCAGACATGCTAATCATGTTAGCATCATGCTAATCATTTTCGCATCATTCTAGCGACATGCTAATCATGCTGGAGACATGCTAATCATGTTAGCATCGTGTTAGCAACATGCTAATCACTTTAGCATCATTCTAGCGACATGCTAATCATGCTAGCGACATGCTAATTATGTTAGCATCATGTTAGCCACATGCTAATCATATTAGAGTCATGCTAGTGACATGCTAACAGGGCGGGTGTCTCTCAGCAACATTGTAAAGCTGTCAAGCCACGTCCTAGGCCTTGAGTTTTACCACGGCAAGCACCACTCAAATTTTCTTTAGAAAAGTAACCTCTTTAGTTATTTAGGGCCCAAGCACTATAGGGTGCGCAGGACCGTCTTGTTTTCCTAAGGGTTATTTATAATTTTTTTCCCCACCCTTTTGGACTTTTGGGGGGTCTTAACATGTTCAAAAACTCATGAAACTTGGCAGACAGGTTGGAATCTGCTGCCATTAGGACGCCTGAGAGTTGCGTGGCCCAGGGGCCCCCACACAAGATTTTGCTGGATATCTCAAACACACTTTCACATAGTCACACAAACCTCAGTACACATTTATAGCTCATTGAGCCGAACAACTTTCGCACTGGATGTCCTGGGCTCAACTCAACAGGAGGCCGGTTATTTTGGATTGTTCACAAAAATGCACCTGATGGATTTTGATCTACTCCTCCTAGGGAATATATACGATCGTCACCAAACCGGGCCGATGTGATCTACAGACATTGAGGACGCAAAATTGCAGAGGGATTTTTGATATCTCAAACGGGTCAGTCGTGATAATGTCTTAAACTTGCACTGAAAAATTATTAATAACTTTCTGTGTGGCCTCATATTCAGTGACACGTCCAGTGACATCACATTGAGTAACATCATAGTGATGCTTTTCTTCCAGCATCTGTGGTCTATTGAACAAATGTACACATCACAAATATTAACACTCACAAACAAACACATCACACACACACACACACACACACACACATCACAAATGTTAACACTCACACACAAACACATCACACACACACACACGCACGCACACATGCACACACATTACAAATGTTAACACTCACACGTGTGCACACACACACACACACACACCTCTCTCACGACGCACACGCGCACAAACACACTTATATCACAATGTTAACACTTTCACACACAGACGCACATATACACAAACACACTCATACTCATGTATATCACACATCACAAATTTTAACACTCACACACTCACATCTCTGTCTCACATGCCCGCACGCAGAAACACACACACCCACACACACACACTAACAAGTCACATGTCACATACACATCCTAACACACACATCACTAATGTTAACATCAGTGGCGGCTGCTAGCTTTTGAAACAGGGGAAGCTCATATTAGGCCTTCATCATAAAATTCATTATGTTATA
>JAOVVA010035225.1:0-15329 GCA_028565275.1 Leiocassis micropogon
TCCCAAAAATAATCGACAGATTAATCGATTGTTAAAATAATCGTTAGTTGCAGCCCTAAAAGGCCGTACATCCGTGAATGACAATCCTGGCATATGCAGTTGCTCAAGGCCCCCTGCAGTTGTTCTAATGAACATTCAGAGATTTGAACTCATGGTTCTTGAAAATTGACATATAACTTGTCACCGATTTGCAGAAGAGACGCATCTGTCTGTGAGACCTGTTCAGACAATCATTCAAGAACATCACCTGCACATTACAGACTCTTTGCCACATCCGCCGTACAGACCTGACCTTGCTACAGGCCATTTCCACATATTAGGAGTTCCTGGGAGGCCAGTGTTTCTGGCATTAAGCAGGCAGTTTGATCATGGCTCTGGTGTACTGAGAAAACTTTCTACTCCGATGGTATTCATGCACTAGTCAAATGTTGCGATAAGTGCATAAGTGTAGCACGGGATTATATAGAAAAATAAACAGAGATTTTATTCTCAAAATTGTGTTCGGTTATTCTGCACCAACAAAAGTCCCACATTGATGCGAATGCCCCTTGTACTCGTACTGGTAATGTAATAAACAGACCAATAAAACTAAATTACAAGGTGTAAATAATTTAAAATGCTTATTAAACAACTAACTGGCAACAAAAGCAACAACACGTCGCTAAATACATGTAACAGTTACTCCAACAAAATAATTACAAATACATTTAAACCAACAAAAACCTCAAAGAAACAACAAACAGATGGGAGTTATAAACAAACAAACAGCCAGCAAGCAAACCAGCTAAATGTAGCACAAAACAAATTCATTAAACCAACACAATAATGAACATAGGTTCAAAGCAACACAAAAGAACTAAATAAATGAAACAGTAATGAACCAACAAATAAAACTATCAAAATAAATAAAATCAGGGAGCTAAAACCGAAAAAAAAGCAAAAACAAACAAACATGAAAGAACAAAAGCAGCAATGAACAAAGGGACAAAGTACCAGACATTTTACATTATATTTTGTAATTATTACAACGACCGATCAAGAACTACCAAACAAACAAAACAACAAATAAGCAAATGAACAAAAACAATTATCAAACAAAAAGACTAATAAAGCAGCTAAATGAAGACCAATCATGAGTTCGCAAAAAAAAAATACAAAAATGTGCACAAAAAAAACAAAAAACAAAAAGGAAATCTGGCCATGTGACCAATCAAATAAACAAGCAAACAAACTGATACACAAAAAATATTAATCAGGTTAATTCAACAAAAATTAATCCTTTAATTAAACCTGACAATTAGTAAAACCACAGAACAAACAAACAGACAGAACTAACAACAGTCTCATTACCACTGAATCAACAGACAAATGAATTAAACGTCCCTAATTAAACAGCAAACAAACAAACAAACCCCGCATGTCCTGGGACTACGCAGTGCTGCTGCTGTTGTGCTGTTCGTGTAGCAGGTGTAAAAAAACGCAAAGCCTTTTATTTTCCTGATATTTTTAGGTGCTGACCTTTGACTCGTGAGCAGCGATCAATTCAAACTCTATCTGCTGCTTCGCCCACCTTAGACTCGAACAGGAAATGAGGGGATAGAAAACGAGTGAGAGAGGAAGTGTGATAACCTCCAGCGGAGGAGTTAAAAGAGCTCACGCTTTCAAAGAAGAAGAGAAGAAGAAGAAAAAAAAAAAACGCTTCTCCGTTCTGGAGGATTTTTATGAGGAGTGCAACAGTGATGGTCGTGATCTATCGATCCACACTCACACACACACACACACACACACAACCCCAGGGTAAGCACACTTTATATGCTCTTGGTGTGTGTTGTGAGTGTGTGTGAATCATTGTGCAGTGTGTAGGAAAAGTTGCACTTCTTTAGCTTCAGTGCTGTTGATGCTACACACACACACATACACATATACTTTTGATGTTTTTGTCAAAGTTACTCTCTGACTGTTGATTTCTGTCGACGTATCGCCATGGTAACGGCTACAAAAAAAAAAAAGAAGTCAAAAAGTAGCGAGAGTGAGACAGGTCCCTGTATGTGTGTGTGAAAATAGAACTTCATTAGGTGCACTTATTGTGCCATGTTGAAGCATGTATCTATAAGCTAAGCCTTTCTTCTTGTGATTTAGTGTTTCTCTTACATTTTTTTTCTGTCTCTTTCAGTCCCCCTGTTTATCTGCCTCTTCTGTCAAATGTCCCTTTTTTTTTTAAATGTACTGCTGCCATTTTCCCCCCATTTTGCCTTTAATCTCTCTCTTTCTCTCTCTTGCTCTTATCTGAATACCTCATACAGAACTAAAGGTCATTATATATCCATCTGTTATCACTCATTTCCTCTCTCCCTCTCTCTCTCTCTCTCTCTCTCTCTCTCTCTCTCTCACACACACATACACACACACACACCTGACCTTTTCCTGTACAAGCTCACGGCCATTCAGCATCACACAGCATCACACTACAGCAAAACAAATTCACACAACTTTCATCACACAACACTGAGACCTGAGAGCAACAGAAAACTAAAGGAGGAGATCAGAATACAATAGGTGAAGAGGAAAATTACAAGAACATTCAAGAAGAAAGACTACAATTAAAAAAGTAAAATTTGTTGCAGTTAAATTAGAGTTAAAATAAAGTAGAATTTGCATGAAATGTATGTAAAATTTGAATAAACTTGAAGTACATTCCATGCAAAATGAAAGTAAAATCAGATTCTTCTTCTTTTTCTTCTTTTGGCTGCTCCTGTTAGGGGTCGCCACAGGGGACCATTTGTCTCCATCTAACTCTGACTACCACATCTTCCTTTGTCACTCCAACCTCCCGAATGTCCTCCCTGACCACATCCATAAATCTCCTCTTGGGCCTTCCTCATCTCCTGCTGCCTGGCAGCTCCATCTCTAACATTCTCATCCCGATATATCTCCCTCATCCCTCATCTGCACATGTCCAAACCAACTTAATCTGCCCTTTCTAACTTTGTCCCCAAACTGTCCTACCTTGCACTTTCCCTTTAATATACTCATTCCTAATCCTGTCCATTCTTTTCACTCCCAAAGCAAGTAAAATGTAAATAAAATTTGACCACAATTTAAGTAATAGCAGAATGATAGTAAAATTTGCGTAAAATTTTATATGAATTATAGTAAGATTTGCGTAAAATTTCAGTAAAATTAAAGTTAAATCTCAGTAAAATGTAAGTAGAATGTAAGTAAAAAGTGTCAGATGAACATTTATTACACACTTCAGGAAAAGAAAATCTTGTATAAATATTTTAATACTAAATTTATTGTCATACAGTATAATATTATAAAAGTAATATGATTATATTATTAATATTATATTCATATAATACACATTATACTATTTTTCTTTTCCTGAAGTGTGAATACATTTTTTGTCTGACTCTGTAAAAGTAAAATTTGAGCAAAATGTATGTAAAGTTAGAGTAGAAATGGGCAGCAAACTTTACATACTTTACATTTACTGTAAATACTGCAGTAAGAAGACGACACTAATGACTAACTGTATCTAATAACACAATAAAATCAGTTAATTCATCAAAATCCAGTCTTAAAAAAAGCAAACAAGTTTTAGAAATGATTTCAGTTATGACCTTCTTCTTATTTTTGGCTTTGCACTCTTTCCTCTTCCAGTAGCTCAGTGTATTAATTTACATTTTTTAAAATTGATATTTTGTTTAATTTGAAATATAATTGTTTTATTTTTAATGTATCATTTTAAATGTAACGACTAATTATCTTCATACATTTGTTAAATTCATAAATTTATTTGCAAATTAAATTTAAGAGATTTAATTGTAAGCCATTTAAAATGTCTATTTTTAAAATAATTAAACCTGTATTACACATTTTCTGGACTATAAAATAAAACAAATGGTCATTAAAACATAAACTTACTGAAAATAAGTAAAATATTTTAGTTGGTGTGAGGAACATGGTCATTATTTTAAACATAAAATCTTTAAACATTAAAAATAATTAAATCTAATCGAATCTAATTTAATAAAATATATCATATTATATTCAATCACGTTATACATAACACTGGTCTTGTATGTTAATTTTACTATACTAACACATTTCTTATCTAACCTACAGTTTATTATGCTTTAAACAGTTTATGCTTCATTTATTATTCATGTTCAACCTCTAAATATTTTTGCTCATTAGAGAAACATGATGTTTATGTTTATTACATGTTTATTACAAACTGTATGCTTTATATACAATAAACATTATTTACAACAAACAAAATCTTAGTGTAAAGATAAATATGATGGGAGTAAACATGTTTGGGGAAGTGAAGTGCTACAGAATACTAATTATGATGCATACAGTATATGAATATATGAAACATTTATCACGAGAATAATGTGAGAATTTAATTTACATTGTGGTACGTGAATTTATGATTCAGAAACATTGCTTGAATGTGGTTAGTCAGCCACACACTGAAAATACCACATCTCACACACACAAACACACTCAGGATTGTTTAGGGATTATGAGGACTCTGTTTAACACCATGTCAGCTGTGCTGGGTTTAGGTGCCGCTTGTACAAGCACAGCACAGAGAACATAAAGCTACACTGTTAAAACATTTAGAACCTTTAAAGCTTCTCCAGTTGTTCCTGGAAAACATCTCTACAACCACATAGTACCATATGGCACCAAGCTGTCAGAAGCAGATACTTTAAGAACTGTAAGTTGTGTGGTGAAGCCTCCATGGATCAGACTTTCCAGGACATCCCACAGATCCTTAATCGAATTGAGATCTGGAGATTTTTGGGGCCAAGTCAACACTTCAAATGTTAGTCATGTTGCTCAAACTGTTCCTGAACAATGTCTGCAGTGTGTGAAGGGTGCATTATCCTTCTTATCCTTTCATTATCCCAAGTGGCCACTACCATCAAGGAACATTCCATGACGTTTTCAAGTTTCCATGAAGGGATGCAGCAATGTTCAGGTAGGCGGTAACATGTCAAAGTAACATCCGCATGTACAGCATGACCCAAGGTTTTTCAGTAGTGCGCTGTCCAGAGCACCACACTGCCTCCGTTGGTTCGCTTTCTTACCATAGTGTATCCTGGTGATATCTCTTCCCCAGGTAAGCAACACACACACGCACACTGTCAGCATGGGCAAACTACGATGGACACATTGCGCACAGTCCTGTCAATAACTCTACCCACAGCCCTGCCCCACCGCTAACCACAGCCTGTCACTAGCTCCTCCCATAGCCCCGCCCCTGACTCCATCCAATGAAGGAGAGAGAGAGAAAGGAAAAATCTCCTCCAGCAGAGTAAAAGTGTGAGTTAATGAGATTCCAGGGCAGTGGTAATGAACCCAACACACACACACACACACACACACACATACACACACACTGATTAGATCTTTACATTGTGGCTGTAGATAAATGAGCAGTTGTGTGTAGGTGGAACAGATGGGATGGCTCTCATTCTGAGGCTGTGTGTGTGTGTGTGTGTGGCTGTGTGTGTGACTGAGTGCATGATAACCCACTGCATATTTAATCACCTCCTATTCAAATGAGTAGCAACAATTTTACACACACACACACACACACACACACACACACATGTTTCGGTATGATGTTGTGTCATCATTAATTCATTAAAAACATCATTAATTAGAGAAGAATCGCCCACTGACAACCGCGCCCCCTTTTAGTCACGTCCCCTGTCACACCCCTTCTCAGCCAAACCCCCTCTTATTGTACTCTCTCTCTCTCTTTCTTTCTTTCTCTCAGTAGTATTCAGATCACGCTATCAGCTGTCAGTGTTTTAATTGAACTTAGAATCAACTAACAATGCCGCAGAGAGTTTGTGTGTGTGTGTGTGTGTGTGTGTGTGTGTGTGTGTTATTGGTAGAGTGCCCAAATTCCCGGCCACTTGGAAATGAAGAAAGCAGAAAAGAACAGATGGAAAGAAAAAAAGAAAGAAAGCATAAAAACATTTCTGAATTTAAGGAAAGGCTGAGAAAAAAAACTGATAAAAAGTAAAAGAGAACAGAAAAATAGTGATATCAGAGCAAAAAAATACTAATAATTGGAAAGAAAACAAAAAGAGTCAAGAAGGAGAAAAATATATATATAAAAACTAATGCAGAATGCAAAAAAATTGAGATATGAATTACAATTAATAAACAAAACACAAATAAATAAACGCAAAATAGACGATAAGATGGTTAAACATGAACCTAAATAATAAAAAATTGCAGGAAAGAAAGAAACAGTGACATGAAGTGATTTGACATGGAAACTGTGACAGGAGGTTGGATGAGGAAACCGTGACAGGCGACTAGGGAACCGATACTTAGAAAAATAAAGAGCACTTTCTACTTTACAGTCTACCTAACCCAACTACACTAATTTAACACCAGTAACTAAATAACCATAATTAATATAATTATAATTGAATATAATAATTACTGGTATTAAATAGATAATTAATAAACAGCAGTAGTTGATGTTCTTGATACGCTACAAACTAGTTTCAAATTTCATTCAAATATGTTTTGCAGAAATATTCGTAAACACGTCTCCTGACTTTGCTAGTGTTGGCCTGACTGGGACCGGAGACGCACACACTGCCAGCTGATGTACGCTGTTAAACACGGTGCATCCCTCGGCTTTTAACTTCATCCTGCGTGTCCTCACATGGATTATTAGGTTTTGATTAGGTGTTTATCCCTTCACACACAATTGTTGAAAGACATTTGTTGCATGTTGCGGTATCGGAATCCTTTGTTGTAAAATACAGCCACACTTTAGAATGTTTAGCTTTAGCCATTTTAATTTAAGCGTGTTTATCTTAGCAGGCTAACGTTACATGCTGCCATCAGAGCAAACCTAATTACTGTGCGCTGCATTCATGCGGATGGTCTAATTTCCTGAGTTGTGCTTTATGTCGGAATGTGAAAACAACATTAACGCTCGCGTTACTACAAACATTAGTTGTCTTTATATCATTAAAGCTTTCTGACTCGTGTTCACAGGTACCGATGCCATATTGGCACTGTGGTTCGGTACACAACCCTACAGGTGACTGGACGAGGTAACTGTGACACGTGACTGGATGAGGAAACTGTGAAAAGTAATTGGTTGTTAAATCAGTAACAGACGATTAGACGAGGAAACTGTGACAGGTGATAACTGATAAACGTCAGTGTGTAAATATAGTTAAGAGATAGGATAGGACAGATAAGAGTTTTAGATAACGGAGCGATGATGTAAGCAGAATGTCAGCCATTTTGGCTCGGAGTCAGCAGTCTGTGCTGCAGTCGCAGGATGAAGGGCAGTAAAGAGGTGGAGGGGTGGAGCACTTAGCGTCACGGGGTAATTAATAGCAGGACAGATGGAGCGAGTGCAGCGTGCAGCCAGGATACAACCCTGTCCTCAATAATGCAATTACGGCAAAAGCTCTCATCAGACACATACGCACTCACTCACACACACACACACACTTTATAAGCTGTAGGTTGGGGGGAGTCCACCCCGTGCATGACTGAAATAATGGCGCCAAGATATGGGAATGCTCCTGAACGATAATCCATTTGTATTTGTTTGTTTGTTTGTTTGTGATAAATTGTGCTCTCTTCTCCAAACAATATCAGTGCTTTTGTTCCAAGCTAATTTTTTCCCCTTTAAATACAATCGTGATTTTAATGCAGATTTGTGCAACACAGTCAGTGTTATTGATTTTTTAAACAATAACAATAACAATAAAGAATAAAGGGAATTAAATGTGTGTGTGAGTGTGTGTTTAAGCTGGATTTATTGATCACGTCCTGATCCGTATCCCACAATCCCTCTGCCTGTCAGAAGGTTTCCCACAGTTAGTGCAGAGACAGCTGCTGTCACGACAACACCAATGCCACAACAACAAAAAAAAAACCCACACACACACGGTATGGATTAATGACCCCATCACTTAGAGACTAAGCAAACGTTTAGAGAAAAGAGAAGTAGGTGAAGATTAAGAAGAGAAGAGGAGAGGAGAGAGAAGAAAGGGAGAGGGGAGAAGAAGTAGACAGAAAAAGAAAAGAGGAGAAGAAGGAAGTTAGAAAGTGGGAGTAGAGGAGAGGAGAAGGGAAATAAAAGAGGAGAGAAATGATGTAAAGTGTAAAGTGGAGAAGAGAAGAAGTGTGACAGTGGGTTCCGTGTTCCGCGCTGCTGTGCTTCTACCCATGATTCCCTGCTGGCTCGCCTTCTCGCTCTGCACTGTGCTTACATCTCCTACAGGGCTGAGCGCTGAGTGGGCGGAGCTGTCATTCTGACTGACACCTCTGAGCCAATCGGCTCTCTCTGGCTCAGAGGGGCGCCGTCTCTCACACACGCCCAGAATATTAAACACAGAACAACACCCGTCTGAGCTCAGCCCAGCATCCATCCTTCGCTCTGGCTGGGAGAATGGAGGGAGAACCGGAGAACATCACAGAAAGAAAGAAAGAAACAAAAAAAGAAAGTGTGTCCAAATGTAACTGTGCTAGCGTAATGTTATTTATAAAAGGAGTAGCTGGCATGGCTACTATTCTCAGAACTATTACCATTTGTTTGTTCTATAATAACTCATGTACTAGCTGTGACACTTTCACATGATGCTACGCTGACATAACTCTGATGTTTCATTGTGTTATGATAACTGAGCTACTAGCTGTGACATTTTCAGATTACTATAGCAGTCGTGATGTGTTGGTAGTGTGTGATGCTGACACTGGTGCTAGCCTTGCTTTCCTTGGTGCTGTGTCATGCTCTGTGTTCAGGGTTAGCACCTTACAATTCAACAAGATTGCACTTAGTCACAGCAGTTTTCCACATTTAGCTAATTCAAAGCGCTACCCTGATTAGCACTGTAGCATACCGCAAGCCTTTCAACTGTTGAACACACACACACACACTGAGGTTTCCTCATGCACCTGAGATAAACATTTTTGCATGTGTGTTTCTGCGCGTTAACAGAACATAGTTTTAAAAAACTCATGGCTAAGTGTCTTTATGAGCACAACACACACATTGTAATTAAATGTATTTATTACAGTAATTAGTAATTAGCCTAATGTTAGCTAGCATCCTAGTAACTTTTGTTTACACGACATAATAATACAGATGAGCATTCACCTGCTTGCTAAACATAAATTTTATGACAATTTAAAAACGCTGACCCTAAAGTTAGCTAACTTTTCAAGTATTCATTTCATTCACACAATAGCCAATAGCTAGCATAAATTTTAGCCAGTTAACATTGTTAAGGTCAGTGCTGATGTTAACAAAGCTAGCTAGTTGCTAAGCTTAGAATAGTGTTTTATGCTCAATTTTACTGCAAGCCTCTGAGACGAAAACAAATGAACAGCAACAGTGATGTCACATGATCAGGTTTGTGAGGTAACATATGCAAATGTGGCATATGTAAATGTAAAGAAGCTCCACCTCTTTTTAACTCAGGGACGCGTGTGACTCTGCGAAATCAGGACAGATGGCCTGCAAAAAGCATTAAAGCTTGGTGTGTATCTTTTCGCTGTAGTGATTTTACTCACACACACACACACACACACACACACACACACACATAGAGAAGCAGGTGTGTGAGTGTGTGAGTGTGTGTAGGTGTGTTTATACGAACTATGTACACACACATACACACACTGAGGTAAACACAGACCTTTAACTAGCTTGAGACAACACCGGATCCAATAACCGTCACACAGAGACACACACACACAGCACTGGGGACGTTGTCCGGTTGCCCAGACGATATTCTTCCGTTCCTCCCATTCACACTCACTGGCAAAGAGTCACTACAGTGGCTACACCGGGGGGACACGGTGTCTGTGTGTGTGTGTGTGTGTGTGTGTGTGTGTGTGTGTGTGTGTGTGTGTGTGTGTGTGTGTGTAAGTGTGTGTGTGTGTGCTTGGTGAGTATGAATGTTTCACAGGGACTGAAGTCATGGAAAATATTCTGAAATGTATGCAGCTTTTCAAAACAACGAGCCAACGAGAGAGAAAGAGAGAGAGAGAGAGAGAGAGAGAGAAAAATGAGAGGAAAGATAAAACAAGAAGGCAAAAAATAGAGATAAAGGAAGAAAAGGAAAGAGAAATGTAAATAGTGCATGATGAAAATGATGAAAAAACAGATGGGGGAAAAGAGAAATAAATACGGAGGACAGAAGTTATGAAAAGGAAAGAACAAAGAAAGAGAGCTAGAAAAGAAAAAAGAAAGAACAAAGAAGAAGAGGATGGAAGAAATGTGAGGGATATAAAAAGGAACGCATGAAGCAGCAGAAGATGAAATAAGGAAAAAGAGAGGTGTAAAAGGGGGAGTGAAAGACATATGGAGGAAAAAACATCAGGAAGAAAAGGCAAAGGGAAAGAAAAGAGATGAAGAAAGAAAGTAAAAGTAAGAAGGAAATGTTGACGGAGTAAGAAGACATGGAGATAAAAAGGGGTAAATAAAGGTGGAAGATGTGCGGATAAAAGAAGTGTGAAACAGTGAACACTGTAGAGAAGGGAAGAGGAGGGAAGGAGGGGTAAAGAAAGAGGAGGGGAGAGGGAAAGGGATATAAAAACAGGGAGAGAGGAAACGAGGAAGATGAGGATGGAAAAAGTGAGAGGGTAATAATGAAAGATAAAGTGATTGGGAGAGAAAAGTGTGTGTGTGTGTGTGTGTTTCAAAGAGAGAGAGAGAGAGAGAGAGAAATGAGGTTCCTCATTTCAGTAGAAAGATATGTGAATTATTTCCCCCAGATGCTCTCAAGCGGGCGGGACCAGATCAAGAGTGGGTGTGGCTATATCAGTAACAACTTGTAGAAGGAACAGGAAATGTCGTAATTCCTTATCTTAACTAGTAACGAGACGACCTCCAGCACTCACCCCAGACACCAAGCACTGTACACGCTACACAATACAGCTGCCAGAAACATCTGTCTAATCTTTATGCCTGTCTGTCTGTCTACTTGTCTGTCTCTCAGAATACCTGCCTCTCTTTCTGTCTGCCTGCCTGTCTCTCTCTCTTTCTGCATGTTTATGTCTCTTTCTCTTGCTCTCTGTGCCTGTATGTGTCTTTCTGTCTGCTTCTTGAAAGACCTGTCTCTCTCTCTCTCTCTGTCTGGCTGCCTGTCTTGTGTGTGTCTGAACATGCAATATTTTTAAACTCCCTAAACACTGTGTGCGTGTATGTGTGTGTGTGTGTATCTGTCTCTCTGAATACCTCTTTCTCTCTCTTTCTGTCTTACTCTGTTTCTGTCTGTCTCTTTGAAAGTCTGTCTCTCACTTTATCTCTCCTGTCTATATTTGTCTGCTCTCTGCAACAGAAGAATACACACACACACACACACACACACACACACACACACACACACACACACACACACACACATCTCTCCCATCTGCCTCCACAGCACAGCTTTGTGGTGGGCGAGTGGGTGGGCCAGAAGGATGCGGTCGCCACGGAGATGGCATGTGATTGACAGTGCGTCCAAGAGTGTGTTTCTGACAGGCAGCAGGACTCACAAAGCAGAAATAAAATAAATACAGTAATGTTTTATTAATGAGCTCATAGCCACAGGATTCATCCAAAACAACACACACACACACACACACACACACACACACACACACCGTGTTTATGGAGTTTAAACACACTGCATGTTCAGACACACACAAGACCTGTTCTGACATCAGAAAGAAGGAACAAACCGACTGAATTTTTCTGTGTGCGTGTGTGTTGTATATATAATATAAAGAGGATTTTCAGTAAGCATCACTACAGACCACTACACACACACACACAAACACACACACACACAAACACACACAGAGCTGCGTTATAGTACAGAAAGTGTCAGGGAGCAACACACATGCCAAGAGCTAAGATCTCTCTCTCTCTCTCTCTCTCTGTTGGTGTCCTCACCTTCTCATGGTTATTTTTTTCTTTTTTTTCTTTTTTTTTTATTCTCAAGACTTTTTTTCCCCTCCTTGGGCACTTTTTCTCTTTGTTCTCAATTCAGTGCAGTTTTATTTGTATAGCAATTTTAACAATGGACATTGTCACAAAGCCTCTTTTTTAGAAATACAAAGTCTGGATACAAAGTATAAAAGATATCTCTCAGTCATTTTCCTCTCTCTCCTGTTCTTTACTAAATTTCTCTTTTTTCAGTGTCTCTTCTCCTTGTTGCCTGTGTTTCTCACAGATGTCTTGTTCTTTTTTCTCTCTCTCTCTCTCACTCTCCCTCTCTAGTCCCACTCACACAGTCAGTTCAGTGTGTAAAAGCTTTGCTGTTGTTGCGTCTCAGTGTTCTGTATGAAAGGCGCACAGTCAGAATTAGGGGTCACTGCAGTCTCGCTTTTAAACCTGGAAGCGGAGGTAGTGACAGGAGCGAGGGGTCTCTGGTCTTGAGACGTGTGATGTGTGCCGTCAGGAGGTTAGCAGCTATCACACAGATATCTTATATAGTAAAGTAGATCAGACCACTAATATCTTATATAGAGTAAATCTGACCACCGATAGCTTATATGGAGGAGATCAGACAATTGATATCTTATATAGAGTAGATCAGCCTACTGTCTCTCTGATCAACAGTGTTTAGCTTACTTATTGTGTGAACACTAGTTGTGTGCATGTGTCTGTGTATCCTTGTATGTCCTGACCACACCCTGGAGGGCCTAAGATATAAAAGGAGAAAAGATGCCTGCTTCACCAATCTGAAGGCAAAACTCACATACTGGGAATGTGCACTGTGTGCGTGTGTGTGTGTGCGTGTGTGTGTGTGTGTGTGTGTGTTGCTTTTGTTTTTGCATCACTACTCCAGATTTAGTAGCTTCTGTAACCTGGGGAACAACTCCCATCATATACAGTACATATACACACACAGTAAGTTGAAGTAAGTCAAGCAAAAAAGTTAAAAGAAAAAGTTATTAAAGAAGAGAAATGTGGAAGCCACATATATAAGCTTGCTAGGCTAGTTAGATTTCTAGTGAAACTGCTAGCTGATGATTATGGTGTATAATCCAGCAGTTTTGTGGCTAACAATTCTGATGTATTTTTGAATAAGGATAACAAGGTCAGGATATCTTCTGGCATTAAGGTGAGCTACAGCTATAGTTGCCAACTCCCTGATAAGGGAATTAGTTTTATGCATTCATTCATGAGAAATTTCACCACAAGTCCTATTACATGTGTCGTAGTAATCTAACCGATAATAGTTCTCTCCCATAGAGTTCACATTGATTCTCAATAATACAAAACAAATAGCGCCCCGTATCAGTTCAATGCGGAACAGGTCTTTTAGTTTCCAATTTTGGGACAATTCCATGTTTTGCAGGATTGTTGGCAACCCTAGTCAGGAGTCACAAGCCATGAGAATCACCTTCTCTGTAGAGAACATGACAGACAGGCTGAGGAAGAAGAGTTATTTTCTTCTATTGATTAACTGTTCACTTCTCTTGTTGTTCGTCGTTCGGCTGCTCCCAGCAAGGGGTCGCCACATCGCTTTTACACTGGATGCCCTTCCTGATGCAACCCCTCCCGTTTTATCCGGGCTTGGGACCAGCACTGGATTCAGTGGCTGGGGTTTGGGCATTGGCTGGAAATCGAACCCAGGACTTCAGCATGGCAGGCGAGAAACCTACCCAACCGTAACATTTTACTCCCATTCCATTCACTGAACTGATTCTTTTTTTTTTTAAGGAACAAAACCAATTACAGGATGGTTCTGTATTTTAGGGGATAGTTGTAAAATTTTAAGATTTTCTACTTCTGGCTAACCTTTTAGCTCAGACACAGCTGTAATTCAACTGCTAACTTTATTTAGATTAAAATAACATTCAAGTCCAGCTTGAAATAACGTTCACTAACATCACTGTTTGCTAACAAGATAGCTAACGCAATAACAATAACATTCAATCATAACCGCTAGCATGTTGCTACTGTTATGCTAACAATTGTAAAATGAACTTACAAGCTAAGAGGGATATTTTCATGTCTTTTGTCTTTCCTGTTTCTGTACGTGTGCTCATGCGTGTGTGTGCGTGTGTGTGTGTGTGTGTGGCCAGATGGCAGATCTCCCGGGAGGTCTAACACATTATCCTCCATTATTACATTATTGAAGACATTCTGTCTCTCTGTCTGTCTCTCTGCACTATTAAAGATGTAGAGATGAACTCGTGGCCTAGTAAAGAAAGCAAAGAAGACAGACAGAAAAGTGAGAACGAATGAAAAAAATGACAGAAAGAGAGAGAGAGAGAGAGAGAGATGGAGAGATGAAAGCAGGACAGAGAGTAAATGACATTTAAGATATTTTATAGATAGAAGGAAACCCAAGAGACTTGTAGATCAGAGAGAGAGAGAGAGAGAGAGAGAGAGGCTTATATCCTTTATTTAAGTAGAAAAAAAATAATAATCTGTTGTCTATCAAACAAACATCATGGCTAGCTTAGCTTTTTCTGTCTAGTTCATGTTATTATTTTCTTCTTCTACACTTGGAATCAAATAAGAATTTTTAAGAGTCCATTGGGTTCTTTGGTTCGGAAAAATATTTTATAGAGAGCCACATTTCTGAAATCTCAATTTACAGCCTGTTTCTGTGTGTTTCTGGAATATTCTCTGGAAGAGAAACTGTTCTTTATTAGGTGCTTTATTGTTCAAAGGTTTAATGTTCTAAGTGTTCTTTATTGTTCAAAGGTTCTTCACTTATCTCGAAGGTTTCCGGGTAACTCAAAGCTAAGAACGTTTAAGAACCCTTTTGTTCTTAAAGTTTGTGATATAAACTACAAATTATTACTTGTTCTTCTCTTAGGATGTTTTTTACACTAGGCGTGATTGACTTTTACCATGCTCAGGAACGATAGCTCCCCCTCCCCTCCCCCACTGGCCAGTGTTCACATTGTTTTTTGATCTCCGAACTCAAGGACACTTGTTTATCTACATGTTTCGATACAGCAGGTGTAGTATGAAGTATGAAGTATGCACCTAATCGGTTTGTGAGCCGCCATTAAGCACAAGAGAAGAGGAGAACGAAGACGTTAAACTTTGCACTATGCCTAATATTATTAATATTTCAGGAAAGATTTAAAGAGCGACATTTTCGCCTACTGTATCAGCTATGGCTGTGTAAGAGAGAGGACGAGATTGGCGTGTTCTATGCGCAAACAAAGAATTTAGAGGTGATGTCTAAACAGAGTTCTACTTCTGTGCTCAGGTATGATTGCCTTATACAGTGGTGTGAAAAACTATTTGCCCCCTTCCTGATTTCTTATTCTTTTGCATGTTTGTCACACAAAATGTT
>JAOVVA010035890.1:0-15280 GCA_028565275.1 Leiocassis micropogon
CACACACATATATACATAATATATATACACACACATACATACATAATATATATATCTGAATCTGCATAAATGGCAAGTTTAAAAAAAAAAATCATGTTTAAGAAAAACAACATCCTGTAACTGTGAAGTCAGGAATTCCCGGGTGTAAACATATTTAAGCTTGGAAGCAACTTTGCGACATCTATGTCCTTTATTGATAATCTCAGGGAGTTTTTTCTTCCCCCAGTCACCCTCGGCTTGTTCATCAGAAACAACCTGAGCATTTTGATTCATACACATTTCCTCTCACATTTCACACTCATTTCCATAATTGTATTCATATTCTTTGAAGCTGTTTTGCAACAGCAACCATTGTTAAAAGTGCTACATAAATAAAACTGAATTAAATGTTAAGAGTTAGTCTGCACCAAACTGTTAATGAGTTCTGATTAAACAAGAAGCTTTGAAATTTGCTGGCTGAAATTCTTATTTTGTTAGTGAATCCTCACCAGTGACCATGTATACAACATTTACATGACAAAAGACAGCCACAAGTATGAATGTGCGTCTCTTTGTCCATAGGTGTAACTTTGCATAGTGTTAACATGCGTCGCTATACATTGTAACAGTATGTTGGGTTGTAACACTCTTAATTACTAATTATTTATTTATTTATGTAAAAACATGCTGGTGCAGTATTGCAACCAGCTTATTAGAACAGCACAAGAGGGTGTTAATGGGGTGGTACTTCGTTAATGCTTCATTGCGCGGGATCATATTCCGCACATGGATCGGGCAGAGACTCTCTACGGACCTGTCATGGACCAGTCGGCTGTTACTACTACTATGAAAGGGCTACTACTATACGTACTGTATATACAGTGTAACCTTGGATTGCAAGTAACTTAATCTGCGAACTGCAAAATGAGCAAAATTTATTTAATATATTTTAACTTGATAAACAAGTGCGTATTCTCTTTGTGTGTATTGGAACAAAACAAAAAAATTTGACATAATGTCACACAAAACTCCAAAAATGTGCTGAACAAAATTATTGGCACCCTATCAAAATTGTGGATAAATAAGATTGTTTCAAGCATGTGATGCTCCTTTAAACTCACCTGGGGCAAGTAACAGGTGTGGGCAATATAAAAATGACACCTGAAAGCCAAACCAGAAACCAAAATTGAGGAAAAATATCAACAATCTCAAGGTTACAAGTCCATCTCCAGAGATCTAGATTTGCCTTTGTCCACAGTGCGCAACATTATCAATAAGTTTGCAACCCATGGCACTGTAGCTAATCTCCCTGGGCGTGGATGGAAGAGAAAAATTGATGAAAGGTTGCAACGTAGGATAGTCCGGATGGTGGATAAGTAGCCCCAAACAAGTTCCAAAGAAATTCAAGCTGTCAAAGATGTTTTGGGGTTGTTTTGCTGCCTCTGGCACTGGGTGCCTTGACTGTGTGCAAGGCATCATTTTGGGTCGCACTGTAGGGCCCAGTGTCAGGAAGCTGGGTTTGCGTCTGAGATCTTGGGTCTTCCAGCAGGACAATGACGCCAAACATACTTCAAAAAGCACACAGAAATGGATAGCAACAAAGCGCTGGAGAGTTCTGAAGTGCCAGCAATGCGTCCAGATCTAAATCCCATTGAACATCTGTGGAGAGATCTTAAAATTGCTGTTGGGAAAAGGCGCCCTTCCAATGTGAGAGACCTGGATTTTTCCAATAATGTGCAGCCCTTCTAAAAAGACAAACAGTTTTTTTTTTTTAGCTCAACCTGTTCCCTGGTTTACTCCTGACCTATTGTATATTGACCTATAACTGGTAATTAGGCTCAAATCCAGAGGCCATCGTTTGGAACACCTGCATAAAAAACTGGACTTACTGTACACAGAGAAATTACAGATTTGACTTCATCTAAATCTGCTCATTACAATAAACTGCTTGTATCTGGTGAAGGGGAACACAAAAGCCTTGTTTAGTACTGTACACAGTATCCTGAAACCATCTGACACACTTCCATCCCACCTGTATTGCACTACTCAGCACCTCCTATATCCTTACTGCCAAAATTACTCATATTAATCAACAGCTAGCCTTTTCATCAAATACTGCACACAGCTTACCTCACCGGTTATCTGCTGACTATCTTCTCACTCTTGTCTTTGCTTTTAAACTGCCCATCAAATCTGAAATTTCTCATTTTTATTCATTCTAAATCTTTGTGTAGCTCGATCCAATGCCAAACCAGCTGGTTAAAGTTTGTATGGCCACACTCTTCCCTCTCATAACTCATATTATTTACTCCTCTCTCACTTTCGACATTGTCGCATCATCCCTCCCAACAGCTACAATAACTCTAATCATTAAAAAAGCTGGTGCTAGCCCGAATGAAATTACCTTTTATTTCACTTCCTTTTAACACTGGAAAAAGTAGTTTTAATACAGGTGCATACTCACCTCAAAAGATAACCTCTTAGAATCATTTCAGTCCGTATTCTGTACAAAACACAGTGAAGGTTACCAATGGCCTCCGTGTGGCCGCTGGTGCTGGAATATTAACAATCCTTGTCCTGCTAGATTTGAGTGCAGCCTTCGACACTATCAAACACTATTCCACTAAACCATTTAGCCACTAATGACATCATTGACATCCCTCTTATCTGGTTCACATCACACATCTCTGACGCACATCTCTGTGCAATTAAAAGTTTTCATTCTTAGAATTTCCCAGTCAGCTGTGCTGTTCCCCAAGCCAACCCTGTCCTTAGCTCCCATCTGTTCCTCGTCTAAGTTCTCCCCCTTGGTCACATGTTTATAAAATTCAGTATACATTTCCATTTTTATGCAGATGATGCACAACTTTATATCTCCACAAAGCCTGAATCTGCTCCTCCACTCTCCTGTCTCACCAACTGCTTAAATAAAAAACACTTGGTGTTAGAATTATTTCTACTCTCTTGCTCTCTTCCTCATAGATCTGATATTAACGTGTTAAATCTTTCCTGCTGCTATCTTCCTGTCTCCTCTTGCATCTGTTCTTAAAGATGTGAATGCTCCCACACTCACCTTCCCATACTCCCTTTATGTCTCTCTCTCTTTCTCTCTCTCTCTCTCCCCCTCTCCCCCTAACTTGAGCCAACATCTTGTGGTCTGTCTCTGGACGGACACCTCTCTATCTTCCTCTCCTTCGATTCTTCAGGATCTCACCAGGACATTTAAAACGGTTCATGTTCTTTGTAGTAACATATGTCTATGGCACAGGCGTTTGGTCAAACATATATAAACCCCATCTTTTGCTGTTGATAAACAGAGACCTTTCTGACAGATAACGCCAGAAAAGCTTACCGAAGCACAGTGGACAGACCGAGCAACTCGCTTCTTCTACTACGCAACTTTAAAAAAACTTTACACTTGGTTTTCCTGCAACTTTCTTAAATTTAATAGCAAGAAGACTGGGGTGTTCTCCTCTAAGGGTCAAAATTCACTCTATACAGGTCCAAAAATTTCTCACTCTGCATCGGTGGTTCCTCAGTTTTTCCTTCTTCTCAGGTCAAAAACTTGGGGGTCATCTTTAATAGCACTTTAGCCTTTGAGTCCCTTATTAACAATATCTGCAGTTCATGTTACCTCCAGCTCCCACAGTGAATTCCGCACCCACACACTGCTGCCATTCTCATACATGCACTGGTCACCTCCCGCATTGATGACTGTAATTCACTTTTAACTGGTCTTCTAACAAAAACGCAAATTCCAACTTACCCAGAACACTTTTTCTCGTATCATAACACAGATACCTATAATGCATCACATGACCCCCACCCATCAACAACTCCACTGGCTTTCTATCAAACACTGTATAGAGTTCTTAAATTCCCTTCCTCACATTTAAAGCACTTCATAATCTTGCTCGCCCTTATTTATCAGAGCTCGTACAGATCTACACCCCCTCTCGCACCTTTTGCTATTCTTCATAAAGGCTCCATGGTACACCACCTTCCCGCCTGACCACCATGGGCTCTAGAGCCTTTAGCCGCACTGCTCCTTGTCCCTGGAATTCTGTCCCTGAAAACATGTGTAATAGATTCTCCAACCACATTCAAATCTCAACTTATGACCCATTTATTCAGAAACGCTTATCCAACATGATATAAGGCTGCACTTAAATGCGCATTTGATTTTAAATGTGCATAAAAATTAAATGCATAAAATGCATTATTATGTTGTAGGGAAGTAGCAGGAGGCACTGTTTTACCAAATTGAGCAAGCTCTCGCATCTGATGGAGTTAAGACTGCGGTGTTGGGAATTTTAACAATTTAATTACTGACAGCTCTACCCTGTTCTTTTGTTAAATGTGACAGACGAATGCAGATCTTTCAAAATAACTGAAATTTGGACAAAGTTTGGACATCTTTTTTCCCCCAGCCCATCCCCCTCAATACTCCTTTTGCACTGATTATGGCAGGCGTTTGCCGTGGCATTGTTTCCATTAGATTATGCAATGTCAACATTTATTAACATCCAGAGTTTCAGTTATTTCTCTCCAAGATCTTACGTATTTACGTAAGAAAGTTGACCACTGCATAATGTCTTCTCCAGCACATCCTAAAAATTCTCAATGAGTGTTAAGGTCTGGACTGGACAATACACGTGTGTAAACAATGTAAATTCGGACTCATCAGACCATATGACCTTTTTCCATTGGTCCAGAGTCCATTCTTTATGCCCCCTAGTTAATAACTGGTTTTCTTACTGGCGACACAGCTGTTTACCCCAATCCCTTAATTTCTCTTCGCATTGTGTGCGTGAGAATGCTCTAATTCACTATTGAACATTGATGAGTTCTACTTTTTTTATTATTTGATTTTACCAAACATTTAAATGACAGGAATAAATAACCTGCTGTCATCTAAAACGTATTGATCGCTACAGTAAAGATTCAATGGAAGGTTCTTACCTATCTGCTCAGTTTAATACATGTGGTGACTTTTTTGGCTAGGCAGTGTTCTATTTATTTATAGGCACTTTAGATACTAGGTTTTTATTTGTTCCACTCCTCAAAACAAAATCCTTTTAACTGACACAGAAGGCTACATGACAGCTACATGTAGCAACCGTTACATATTATTATGCATAATATAATTTTATGATTATCATCATAAAAAAATGCTGCAGTTGTATGCATGCATGTTTGATCTTAAGACTCATAATGAGAAACATAAGACGCACAGAAATATACATGGGTTGAGAAAGACTTACTTGTGGGATGAAGGAGACTGGTCTCTATTTTGTGAGGGATCCGAGGAGGTAGTTTCATATTCCCACGGACCTGATAAAACCTGTCAATCAACAATTATTTACTAACACACTGAACAGATATGTCAAAGACAAATAGTGTATACAGAAACTACACACACTATACTAAATACTGAATGAATACTGGCATTGTCATCTTGGAATATGCCTGTGCCACCAGGGAAGAAAAAAATCCATTGATGGAAAAAAACCCTATCATTCAGTACATTCAGGTAGTTAGCCGACCTCATTTTTTGGCCACGGAATGTTGCTGTGGTTTTCTTAAGGCTACACAGCTGCTTAGTCCAAATCCCCTGAGTTCTCTTCACATTGTGCATGTGGAAATGCTCTTACTTTTACCGAGTTATACTGCTGTTTATCATTTTTTTCAATTTTGATTTCCACTAGGCCTTTAAGTTATCTCCCATCTTGCTCATTCAGGATGTTTTTCCAACCACATTTCTTTCTAAAAGATGATGGTTCATCACCATCCTTCCAGGTTTTAATAATGTGTTTGACAGTTCTTAACCCAAATTTAGTAGTTTCACCAATCTCCTTAGTTGTGTCTGCATCTTCTTAATGCAGGCGAATAACGTGATCCTTATGAAACAGTAACATCTTTGCCACGAACAGAGCATGTGTTCGCTGGCATGCTTATTTAAGAAATAAGTAGCTACTCACTAAACCATTTATGGTTAAATAAATTATTGACAAGGCATTATTTATCCACCAGAAGGCTCTTACCTATTTGTTTATTTAAATCTATGTGGTGACTTTTTTTTGGCTAGGCAGTGTTCTATTTATTTATAGGCACTTTAGATACTAAAGTATATGTGCATGTCAAGTGAAATATTTCATGTGATTAGAATTGGATTAAAAAATTTAAATATGTGAATATTTCCTAGGATCAATCAAAAAAAAGGATTTAATATAGACATTCTGAAGAACTGTTTATGCACTCAATATTTGAATTGCTGCATCATTGTGGCATGTGGCAATGCTAAAGCGTTGTGAACTGAAGAGCAGGTTGCTTTGATAGCAGCCTTCAGTTCATCTGTATTGTTGGGACAAGTATTTCTCATCTTTCCCATAACAAAATACCATAGATTCTCTATCTGGTTTAGTTAAGGTAAGTTGGCTGGACAACCAAGCAGAGTAACAGTCATGGGCAGCCAACCAGTTAGGGGTAGTTTTGGCACTTTTGTTTTGGTAGTGGACTGCGTCCTGCTGCAAAAGGAACAACTATGTACTCGTATTGGAAGACCTCGCTTGTTTATCAAGTTTAAATTGATTATAAATTTTTGCTCGTCTTGCAAAACACTTACAGAAGTTACTTGCAATCCAAGGTTTTACTGTACATTATAAATGAGTCAACTTTGAAAAAAAAATCATTAGTTGATCTAAAAATTCAACAGATGGCATTGTACATTGTTTAAGTGCATTATATATACTACCAGCTGTTTAGTAAAAACTGCATCTGAGCAACTGCATCTGTGTCTGGTTTGGGAATTGTGCCATCTCGGACAGAAAGACCCTACAGCGGATAGTGAGGATCTATCACGGACATTTACACCACACACTGCATCTGCAAAGTCACCAACATTGTGGCTGATCGGACACACCCCTCACACTCACTCTTCACCCTCCTGCCATCTGGGAAAATGTACCAAAGCATTCAAAGTGGACTGTTACCCAGTGAATGTACTTAACTGGCCTGGCTTAGATACAGCTTGTGGCATTGGCCCAATTCTAGACAAACTTCCATTCAGCATGGTGGAGGAAACAAATTACAAGCAAACAATGTCAGCTTACCCCAATTCTCATTCTTTACTAGCCTTATACGCAATGAAGCAAAAATTAGGAATGATATAATGATATAACATTCCACCAACTGAGTCAGTAAGGTTTCAGAAGAAAACAGGTCATCCCTCTGTTATGGTACGCAAGACGAACATTACTAGTGGTGCTGAAGACAAAGAAAAAGACAAAACTAAGATAATTGAAGACTCAAGCAGAATTTGTCCCCTCCACAAAAATCCATACCCATTATGTAAATGTAGAGGTTTTTGTGAAAAAAAACTTCCTCTATGTGCTTTCTCTGCTGTTCATCAACCACCCACCATGCCAGGAAGTGCAAGCCTGAAATACAGTGCTATGAATGTTTATCTGATCGTTATATTTCAGCGCTCCACAATGGCCTGGCTCCATGGTCCCCGAACATCACCACACAGCAGAATGTCGAGGAGGAGCCACAACGCATACATCATGGCGGGGAGGGAAACACACAACCCAGCATTCTAGTCTCAAGCACCTCATGCACCGAGGTATGTGGGTATGGCTTCTCAATAAGATCCTGCACAAAAATATGCCTCACAACTATTACCTTACTACCCATAGGGTCATCCTGAAAGGAGACCGAGTACATACATAATCTTGGACAACAAAAGCAACAAATGATTGGCCAGGTCAGCCCTTTTTTGACATCTTTAATGTACCTAACAACATTAATGTTTTACCATACATTCTAAAAATATGTGCAGGAATAACACAAACATTGGGATGTTGAGCTGCTGGATTTATAGTGGAGTCCATCGACAGACCGGTGACGTTAGTTCTTTCCACACTGACTGAATGCAATGAGCTCCCAGACAATAGGACAGAAATCCAAAATATACATACATATGTTTGTATACGTATGTACATATAATGTGTGTGTGAGTGTATGTATGTACGTACATGTATGTATGTATGTATGTATGTATGTATATTATATCCCAAAAGATTAGAATATCACTAAACAGTTAATTGTAGCATCAGTACAAAGGGTAGGTAAAATTAACTTGGAAAAAACTAGGCAATATGAGAACAGGTGTGTGGTGAGACTAGAACTTTTCAGTACGTTGGCTAAGACGATGCGAACCTCATGAACGGCCTCCAAGTAATATTTTTCCGTGAAGCTAGGAAAAGGAGGCATGAATTCAGGAGGTTCTCAGCAACAGCCCAAATGACATCCTTCAGAAGACTGTGTGTTCCATCCCTGGCTGTTTGAAGAAACTGGTTGACGCCACCGGTGCCTATGTTGAAATTTAAAGATCTGCTTAATTTTCCTATGTATTAAAGTACCATGTCTGACTAATGGCACTTAGTTAGTAACCCAGTGAAAGTATCTAGCCAATGACGGAAACTTCAAAGCACTTTTTGTAAGTCGCTGTGGATAGAAGCGTCCGCCAAATGCCTAAATGTTTCAACAAATTTGTAGTAGAAATATGGACTATTATAATTTTAATGCCTAGTTATTTTTCTCCCACCCTGTATATCTTAATGGTGGGGAAGTGCAGCTGCTCACATGCATTGCCTCTGTTAAACGAAGCAGGTAATATTTTTTACTAGAATTCCTAGATTGTTGATTCATTATATTACGTTGCTTCTTGTGAACGTGTCGTGTAATGGCAGCACACCGCAAATGAATAAATGGAGCTTGTTTATTGTAAAATCTTGACATGCCTTTTTGAAAATAAGAGAAGGAAGGGCTGCTGAAGCATGATGATTGCTTTAAATTGATCTTGAAAGGCATTCAGCTGATAGGAGAGCAAATTTTGAGTAGCTACATATGTAAATGCAAAAATGATGTAGTTTAAAATGTTTTATAAAGACTAATTATTAAGGGAATCTGTGTGTCAAAAATGACCAAATCTGGGTGGTGAAGGTTCAGAAAATGAACAGTGTAAAGGATAAAAGGGTTCACTATGGCAGACCTGAAATAAACAGTTGGCTCACAGCAACACACCGACTACTTAGTAAAACTTTAGGTGTGTGATATTTCACACTTTAACACTCTCACTCCCTTCACAGCCCCCCACAATCACAAACTCCTTTTCCCCCCTTGATTCTAGCATTTATTTTTTTAAAGAGTAAAATGCCCCCAAATGGTGGAGCTTTTTGGTCATGAACATGTTGCCATTATGCTCATTTCATTATTTCAATTCACTCTGGTATGGGATAATGTCAATACGTCAGAGTGTTCTAAACAGATGCATCACCAACTAATCAATAAGTATATCAGTTGACAACTACTTTCTACATTGACTTTAGTCATTATGTCAATTATCTGTTGTACCCCTAATCACTGCACAGCATACAAACACTCTAGAGCACATAATGACACTTACAGAAACATAATGAAATTATCTGAGACTGTTCAGCCAATCAATGATCATGGCCGATCAAGGTAAAAAATTTACAATTCTGGTCACTGGCCATTTAAAATTTATTTTTACTAGAGACCAATAAACCCATGAAAAAACCCATATAGACTAATATGTTTTCAGGAATGTACTGTAGTATGAACAAGAGGACACTAGAAGAGGGACGCCTTAAATTTTTATTATTTTGGCCATTTCTTTCTCTCTTTAAAATTGTTACTTCAAAAAAAAAACGACATTCCTCAATTGTGTACAGCTTGCGTATTCCCATGACATATCTAGTCTGCGAAGCATCATGTCGGAGAACTCAAACGCTGAGCCAACTGAGCAACTTGTACCAAAGAAAAATGCCATGCGTCATCATTTGGACACATTTGATTTACAAATGTTTACAGTTTACAAATATAAACAGTGTAGAAAAACAGTTACACAGACCAAAGGTAATACCACCAATCTGAGGGCACAATCATTGAATTCAATAAATTTCAAATTCAAATTCATTCAATTAACAGTTATTAGAAAAAAAAAAGAGAAACTAATAAGCAAGTAGCAACAATTGGCTCCACAAAGAAGCTGTCGAGAGCACAAGCATGTACAAATGCTGCACAATATGAATAGGGTTCGAGAAAACTGAAATAAATAACTGATGCCATTTCCTACTACATTGTGAAGGATATAATATCCCACCTTTAAAGGTGAAATACAAGATTTAAAAAATTGTAAAATGTTTAAATAATCATGATTTTGATTTAAATTCATATGCCCAGCACCATTCATAGCTATATTTAAATTTTTCATAAATTTCATCATCCTTACATCCATTTAAATGGCAGTGGTTAATGTAATGTAAATGCAATATTTTAATCATCATAAACCACCGACAGATGTAAATCTGACAATGATGATAAAATACACAAGTTAAACACATAATGGAAGGAGTGGTACCATTGAATATGACAAGACTTCCTTGATTTGTGCAAAGGGAATGTCAGTAGCAAGAGGAAGCAAAGATACATACCCTCTCTGGAATAGATCAACATTGTAAAACTTGTGGAGCTCTACAGAAAATTCCACAGTTGCCTGGACCTCACACATACTGGATCCAGTGGTGGGTAACTGCAAGCTTTAGTTCATTTGCAGCTTGACTGTAAAGGAAGATGCATGTGGAATTTAGTACACAGAACAAGAATAGAACCACTGTTTCAGAACTTTTGCAGAATGAATCTTGGCATCGTCATACTCAAATATGCCCATGGCATCAGGAAACTTGTCATTCACTATATTCAGGTTGTCAGCTGACTACATTTTATTGACTCATAATGCTGCTAAGCCTAGACCTGACCAAATGAAGCACTCTAGATAACACTGCTCCAAGAAGCTTGTACAGCCCTATGCATGATGGGTTCGTTGCTACAGGTGCTTCCCTTTTTACTTAGACTTGCCAATATCACCACATCAAGATTTTAAATAATGTCAGCTGAATCATATTAATAAATGCATGATTTTGATTTTAGCTAGTCAGTGGTTAGGGACAGTGTTACTAATTTTTAATGGCCCCTATATGACACAGTTGTCACTTAATTTTGGCCAACTTCAATAATTAATTTTGCAAGTTCTTGATTAAGGAACAGCATATTAAAAATGTAAGGAAAAAATTTTGTTCAGATTGGTCTCTCAATACTAAAATTAAATTTTGTAAATATGTATTTGATAGAATTTAGGGCTGTTTATTTTTTACATTAAAATTCAATCACTGCATCTTCTGGGAATCGACAGAAAGAATAATACCTGTTTGTTTTCGAACACTTTGAAAGATATAATTTTTACTGAATTACACTGCCCCCAGATTAGGTATTAGTCTTTAGATACATGGAAGCATTAATACACCTTATTATTAATAATTAATTAATAATTATCCCCTTTTCTGCTTGTTTTACTCAGACACTTAAAGGAGAACAAACTGACCAATGGAATATCTGTACAGTAAGTTTGGTACAATGTCAGGCTCCAGAAGCTTTTAAGGACAGAAAATGTGGGTACATTTATTTGACTTTTTATTTGACTTGTAACCATGAAACTAAGAATCCCAAAATAATAGTTCGGTTCATACAAGTTCAGGAAAGCAGTGAAGAAACAGAATGGGTTGGATCTTTATTTTGACTGGTTGCATTGTCCAGGGAATAATGTGTCCATGGAATATTAATGTTTGTTTGACGATCTCAATCAATTAATTGTGACAAATATGCAAAAACAAAAAGGGGGGGGGGGGCAAAAGAAAAGGGGTGACTCTGTGACACACACTCACATATACACATTGTATTTGATATATCCTTGAAGTATCCTTTTGACAAAAATGTACATCAGTCTTAGTCTATTTTTAATAAAAAAGTAAATAAGTAAATAAATAAAAATACATGGAATGTAAATACAGTGGAACCTTGGACTGTGAGCATAATTCGTTCTCGTATATCAACACTCGTGAATCAAAGCGAATTTTTCGAAAAAGAAATAATGAAAACTCAAAAAATAAATTCATAAAATAATTAAGACAAAATAGAAAGTAAAAATAAAACAAAATAACCTGCACTTTACCTTTGAAAAAAGTAAAAATAAATCCAGACAGATAAGTGTTTCCGTTAGTGTTTGTGCCCGCATGCGCTGTGTATGTGTGCGTGCGTGAAGCTAAAGTAAGAGGAGAGGAGGAATGACGACCTCCCCTCTCCCTTCTCTAATCTTACACAGTAACCCTTTCTCCTCTCTTATTTGTGTGTGTGTGTGGGCGTGCGCCATTAGACACTGTGCCCCTTCCCTCCTCCTCTCGCCTTCACACACACACACACAAACGGAAACACTGTTTTATCGGGAAAATAAACAAGAAATCTCTCTAACACTCGAGTGCCCCCACACACTAAAAAAAAAATTAATTTAAAAAATTTTTGCTCATCTTGAAGAACGATTGCAAATCGGTTAAAAGTGTGCGGAACTCCCTTGCCTCCTAGCTCGCTTGTTTTCAGCCAATAGGAAAATAAGACAAAGTATGTGGCTGAAAAACACTATTAGGTCACTATAATTCATTTCAATAAAAATAATTCACTTCAGCAAAAATGGCCCTGAATTCACTGTAAAAAAATAAAATCACTTTATAGACCTTAATGGAGTTTGTAAATTGTGACATACACACATGTAACTTGACATCCCACACATTTCCTATCAATCAATCTAAGAATTGAAGCCCTAGTACCTACAGATCCTCTGAAACGAGTTAAAGAAAACAGGAAGTCTGTTCGCCTTACAGCTGGATGAATTCACTGCGCTTTAAAAGTCTAAAAGTGCAGGGTTGGCTGCAATGAGTGGCCCAAGCTATCATAGACAGTACACAGACACATATCTTTGTAATAATATAGGCTAAGAAGGAACAGTTTTCAGCATTTTGCACATAAAACATTGGTAAACCATTGCGTATGGAAGCAAAATAGTCTCATTAATAATTCACACAAAAGACACGATGCACACATGCGTATCCCAATTCACATATGTGAATGTATTCACAAAAAAACTCTGAGTGTGCATCAGAAAAAGTGGGTATTGTCAGATTAATGTGTAAAAACTATATAATAAAACTATATAAGCTACATAGTCTTTATAAGACTTTTATTTAAGTGCACTCACAATGACGACAAAATGATATGATTTTGTAAAATAATAAAAATCAAAAGGGTGCGCTTTTCTTTACTGGTTTCAGCAGCGATGCTATAACTATATTATACCAAAGATTATCAGTTAGAAATACCCAAAATAAAATACCTCTGCTGTTTTAACCATTACAGAGACATCACAGCCAGCAGTAGTTTTCAGAAATTCTTCCCAAGGGGAGGCTGCATTGGGCGAGGTACATGAGGCATGTACATGGGCATTGCCTGGAGCTCAAATCTCCGAAATCCTTGGGGCAATTTTTTAAATAGACACTTCTTTAAGACATAGACATCTTTAATAACCGATGAAGGTTTTGAGCTGTACACACATGCATTCTCGCCTAAACAGCTCTTAAAACTACACTTTGTGACACAATAACAGTAATATTCCTAACATTTTTGTGTCGTTTGGAGAAACCAAAGAACAAAGAATAAACCAATTGTTGGGTCAAAGTAACCACTGTAGCTCTGGTTCTGATTTTTCATGTTTGTTGTATAAAGTACTCGGATGTGGAAATTACTATCACTGTAGTATTACTTCGAAACAACATATGACTATGATTTAAGTTCTAATTAAATTTGAAAACTGCATCGGATGAAAATGTCACTTTGCTCCATCTGGCCGTCATTTCATGAATGACATGAAATGCGACCGATTTATTTTGGCCGCTGTCGTTTTGCCGTGGCGGTAATAGGCATTTCCGTTGACTACCTACTGTATAGTCAACGTCTGGCTCTTTAAAGACAAAATATGAAGAAATGAGGGGTTATATGCAGTGGCCGAATTGTAAAAAAAAAAAATTCAAGGTGGAAGGTATGGTCAAGTATGTTTTGTGTGTGGGTGTGGGTGTGGTTACACTATAACTATACAAAATAATTGCGAAATGTTACATTTTTTAAGAACAGTTTTATTAACAAATTATAAGCTTAATTAAATCAACTTGGAGCCATTCAAACAAAACGCATTCATTTAAACATGCAATTTTCAAAAATATCTTTAAGGCAAGTTCATAAAGAATTAAACATACTCTACTTTACAGTATTTCCCACAGTCGTTCATAGCCATAAAGATGTTGGTCAGATTTTCAGTAGCTTTTCTGAATCCAGGCCCTAATATAACTTTGGGGAGAAAATTTCTCCAGTGGAGGGCCAACACACTTGATAAAGAGAAATGCTGAAAGACTTTTAAGCTTTCAGGCTAGACCTTAACGTATCATGTAAAATGTTCATCAGACTGAAGCCACGCTCACACTCTGTTATGGAAATAGCCAGTGTGTTTACGGTCTGCAAAAGGGGTCTCAGCTCAATTGTATTAACCAATCATACTAGACATATAAGAATTTAGACTTCAAGTGCATACCAGTGCCAGTGCTTAATTGTAATGATGTGATTTTGTAACCCAGGAAGTACATTTATCAATGTTGGATTACAAATGTCAAATAAGGGACTGAAGTTCTGAACATCAGATTTAAGAATAATCACATCTTCTTGCCCTACTTTTAAAAATCTATTTTTGACCTTTTGTACCCAAGCAAGTAGGTGAAGCCACAAAGTCTAAGGAAAAAACAAAAGCTCTTCTTTAAATTGAGAATGAAAGTTGAGGATTCAAAACTCCTGTATGAAACCTTTTTTTTACTTTCATCGCGTCTCCGCTGAGAGGATTTGTGCGTACAGTATGCATCACTTCTGTTCGCTTCTGTTTGAAATATGTCAAATATTTATTGATTGCATGTTTATTGATTGCATGTAATATTCAAATTTTCTGAGATTGTGGATTTGGGGTTTTCATGAGCCGTGTGCCATGAACATCTCAATTGCAAAAATTCAAACAGCGCAAAAAATGATGCATGAGCAGCTTGTTACAATATTGAATTCTGATTGGCTTATCGCCATAATTTATAGTTTGTACAGGTGAAACTCAAAAAAATTTGAATATCGTGCAAGAGTTCATTTATTTCAGTAATGCAACTTAAAGGTGAAACTAATACAGTGAAACCTCGGATTGCAAGTGTTTTGCAAGACAAGCAAAAATTTTAAATAAATTTTGACTTGGAAAACGAACAAGTCTTGGTTTACGAGTACCGAGTATCATGTATCACGCATGCGC
>JAOVVA010035901.1:0-15280 GCA_028565275.1 Leiocassis micropogon
GCTTCTTGAGTGTAAGGTTTTGCTAATAGTGTACTACTTTTAATTTTAGTGTGTAAGCAATCCAAAAAAACTGTAATTACACAAGTCCATATGTTATTTCATAGCTTTGAAGTTTTAATACTTTTGTGCTGTGTTTTATTGTGTTTGCCTTCCTACCACTAGAGGTCATTCATCACACTTTTGTAGAAAAAGGCCAAAAACAATATGCTTTGTCACAGAAATGTTAGCAACTGTGTCAGGATGACTGATGGAAAAAAGAATTGTGTGAACGAGGATAAACTGAAAGTGAGGTGATCAGCTCACATTAATGAAAGCATTTAGTCCAGTACTTTTAATTAATTAGTGACACAGAATATTGATATTGTATCTGTAAGTGCACCAGCTACATGACTTTTTTTTTTTTTTTAATTACAGCGAGGAAAGGAAAAGACTTAGGAACGTGGAGTACTGTTCTGCAAGGTATAGATGATAAATGAGTGTGCAATGAACTGTTAACAAGGATTAAACGCTCACACTTAAAAGCAACAACAGTTAACTACAACAAACGCAAGAAACTGTGATCCAGAACTAATCCACAAACTAAACAGAAACAAACACGAGCAAACCTGAGTGATTCCACCTTGGCCCTGATTCCCTTGGCCCCTAGGCAGAGCTGTGCTAGTGTTCACACAATCAAGTTAGAAGGATAAGTATTTAATTACATTTCTATTGCAATGTCATACCAAAATTCCAGCACTCCCCATGTAGAAAACCTTACTTTATTCTTGGCCCTTTAAGTGCAGTATTTTTTTTTTATCACACACTTATATTTATTTATAGCACATGTAAATAACTTATGAATGTGTATATTTGATACCCTGGTGTAAAATGGTATAACATTTAGAATGGACCTCTGCCCACTGTGACGCTGTATTCAATAAACATGTACAAACTTTTTCTGTCACTTACTTAAGTTACTTTTATGGTAAATTACCATTAATCGTACTGATTGGGAAGTCAAATAAATAAGTGGATTACGGTTCGTTTGTGGTTTTAACAGTTGCTAAAGCCACATGGGTAGTCCAGTACACAAGGTCCTTCCAGTCATGCCAGATCTCTGTTCACTTCCCTTAAACACTGGTTAAAAGTGGGTGGTGGTTTTAACGTAGGTGTCTGTCATATTGAGCTCGTGATTACTGTCTTAAGGAAGGTGATGTTTTTGGTTGTTACTGACACAACTGATGTTGACATGTATTATTGCTTGGAAAGTACTGTTTACTACAGTAATAATCACTGAACAAACTTCCATATAAATTCCCCTCACAAGACAACATCGCTGGTTTGGCCTCTAGTGTGAACAGTGGGGAATAACACAGAGGCACTATTAGTTTCAGTTCTTCCGTCTTTCTCTCTCTCTTTCACACACATACACACACGCATGCAAGCGCACTCTTTCTCTGGATAATATGTTTCATGATCTCAGCAATGCTAACATACAGTATTTGTCCTTAGCTTTCCATGTTGTTGCATTGTTATAAAATTACAGTAAAGTAATGTATGTATTATCTGTTTGGTATAAAACCAACTGGCAGTAGCATTATATGCCACTTATCAAGACTCAAAGAGCTATGTTTTAGAAATGCTTAGCAGAACCGATCTATCAAATACATACATTTTTATATTTTTTGCACTTTGTTGCACTTTTTTTTTTCTTAGAATACAAATATCCCTCTCCGTGTGTAGCTCCCTGGTAAACTAGTAGCCGGTAGCTCCATGTTACCAGTGGCACACCGGGTAGAGTTGTCATCTAGCAGCTCCAGGAGTCCAGATTCAATTACTTTGGTTTACAATCTGTGTGTAAATGTGTGCATGTTGTCCATGTGGGTTTCCCAGGCTTCCAAGTTAAATCTCCTATACATGGAACATGCAGAGAACATTTCCTTGTTTTGTATGGGAATACTGTCAGCTACATTGTAACAAAGCTTCCTGGTATCTTCCTGGTATTTACCCAGGTATATGTAAAGGTAATGTGATGACACACACAGAGAGAGAGAGAGAGCATGGGCATATACAGGCATGTGTCATTGGGATTTTCCTTACAGCTGGGAAGTATCCCTGAGTCACTGCTTTCACTTTTGGTTCTTATATAATATTCAGAGCGTTAGGTTGACATTAGTTTTAATGTGCTTGAAAGAAGAGACACGATGCTGGATTACTTAGTTGTCTTAAACCTGCTTACATTAGGTATTTATGCTTTGATAGACCTACATGTTTTCGTATATCAACGAATTGCTGACACTGTATCTGGAACATTATTATTATTATTATTATTATTATTATTATGTAAAAGAAGCAAATACGTTTTTTTTTAAACAATCATGGTAATGATCCTTTACTTCTGTACTACTACAGTTTGCTCAGCGGGGATCCTGCATAAAGAGCGCGTGAACGCGTCGCTCGGGGAGGACGCGACGTTAACGTGTGCGCTTCCTGGCGCTGACGGAGTGAAGCAGGTCATATGGCAGAGAAGAGAAGGAGAAACGCTGCGAAACATGGTGTCGTTCACCGAGCGCTCGAAACCCCACGTGGATGACGCGTTCACGGGCAAAGTTAACGTCACCGTGGCGTCAATACAACGGACGACTATCGTGATCAAGAACGTGACTTTCGCGGATGAAGCCTGCTATGTCTGCACCTTCAGTGTGTACCCGTCCGGAACCGAGAGGAAGACAACATGTCTCACTGTCCAAGGTAAATTGGATTATCTTAATACGTATAATACATTAAAAACTTCATCAAAGGGTAATGTTACTTACTATATTATTACAAAAAAAAAAAAAAGCCATGGACGCTGTACACTGGCTGACCCTGCACTCTGACCCCAGCCTAATTACATGAAGCTGGGATATGAAAAGAATAAAGAATTTCACTGTCCAGTGATGTATATATGACGAATAAAGGCTGGACTTAACTTATATAAACAGTATATACAGTATAGAGTTCAACAGTACTTCAACAGTTGCCCTTTTTAAAAACTCTGATTTAATTATGTGTAGTATTATGTTTCCTCTAAAGATGTTGCACCATCATTAATGCTATCTTGTGACTGTCAGAAGAGAGGCATATGTTTTTCATGTTGAAGTGTGTATACATTTTTTGGACCCCTATAAAATCTATGGTGTAAATACTCAATGCAATAATAATAATAATAATAATGTTAAAATGTTTTGCCCTCAAATATAAATAAACATAAATCAACAAGAACTTGAAGAACCTTTACACATAATAAAGCTGTTGTCTGATCATCCTAATATAGCTTCATAAATATTATAATAATATATGGTTATATATGATGGTATATACTGATCAAATATAAAGGGGAACACTGCTTCTTCAGTATATTATTTGACTGTAGATGGAGCTCATCAGGTCTTACAAATCAGAAAATCTATAGTAGTAGCAATGTAACTTTTAATTGCTGTAACAATAATGTAAGATATTTTACTTTTGCTTTATGTATCAATAATTCATTTCTCTTCAGAAATCATAACATATGTCACTAAATAATTCATTGTTATTGCTGTGAAGGGAAACTGGATAGAAATTTGTAGAAGTTGTAGAAGTTCTTTTTCCTTGATTAAAGATCTCTTGCCATATAACCACAATTTTTTAAATGAAAAAACAAAACAAAACAGAACATCTGTTAATAACCTTATTATCTGTGTGCAGGTTTATCAAAAATAACATCACAGGTTCTAAGTAAACCTAAGGAGGAGGACACTGTAGTCTCTTGCTCAGCCACTGGGAAACCTACCCCAGTGATCAGTTGGTGGTCTGAAGAGAATGAACTGAGCAATTACTCATCAAACACAAATACAGAACAGAATGGGGACAGCACAGTCACAACTACAAGCAATCTTACAATTCCACAGTCACAATTCAGTGAAAAAGTTAAATGTGTGGCTAAAAGTGGCAGTATAGAATGGAGTGAAGACATTTCTGTGAAGAAACAGATGGATGGAGGTAAGGGCAACACTCAAAACATTTCAAATGTATGCATGAGCATTTTTTGCTAACAAAAGAATCTGTGTACATTGGTTTCCATCCTTTGAGAATCCCTTCAATTTAAACCACTTTAATTTTTTGTCCTTTTTCAGAGACTCCAACTGCATCCAGATATTATGTCTGTTCTGTTATCGTCATAATCATCTCTGTTGTTCTTGCCAGTTGTATTGGTTTTCTTTTTCACCAGAGGAGGAAAAGTAAGTAGCATTATGTTTGTTTCTCATCGAAAAAAATTTTTTCTGTAGTAATTATGGTCATTGAAAGCTAAAATAGATTCAATTAGATCTGAATTGAAGCATTAAAAACCTGGAGCAAACCTTCTAAAAAATTCAGTTGATGATCTATAATTCTAAACCGGAATCTAAATTTTGGTTTGCTGAATTGGTCTGATAGCTATACCCTACATATTCTATGTATGTTAAGGTTTGACAAGTTCACAATTAATAAATTATCATTCTTATTAACAGTTTGCCTATGGACTGCAACAAATCTATTTGCATATCCAGATTGTGTAATCTTGTCCAATTGGCTATTGCTGATGGTTGCATTTTTTGAATGTAAATAAAATAATATTAATTACACATGAAATGTTTACTTTAATGTGAAATGTTATGTAACAAATTAGAGAATAAGTAGGAGTCATGTAATGTAAAGTGATAGAATGCATCAAAGAAAATTTCTGAAACTGGTAGTAGCTTGTGTGCACGAGGGTGCATGTGTATTTGCTAGGTTGAATGAGGACTGATTGGAAAAAAAATTCTCCCTGAGCTGTAATTTAAACTGAACGTGTTTAGCAAAGCCATTTGTAACCAAACATGACCTGTTTGTT
Source organism: Leiocassis micropogon (assembly GCA_028565275.1). NCBI lineage: Eukaryota > Metazoa > Chordata > Actinopteri > Siluriformes > Bagridae > Leiocassis > Leiocassis micropogon. The sequence goes on from JAOVVA010035901.1 coordinate 4,874, forward strand.
CACAAACTATAATGTATTTTGCCATGAAAAGTCTTTTAATTATTATTATTTTTTATTTTTTTACAGAAAATCAAAAACACCTTATTGAAGATGTTTGATATATATGGACAAAGTATTCTTCAGCATAGTAATGCAGTCTGGAACAGATTGTGTACCACTTTTGGAGCTTTCCCACATTCCCAAACTTTTTGTCAACCTCTGAAACTTAAATTTTTGACAGTTCTAATAGTACCTGTTAGAATTTCCTCTTTAGTAGTTTAGTGCTTTCTTCCCCTGCTGATTCCTATTAAACTGTGACATACTATAATGAACTGTGATGACCTCCCCCTCTTTCTAGGACTAAATGTGGGAATGCGGGAAAGCCCCTTTAAAAGCACTTTATAAAAAAAAAAGCACTCAATATGCATGTTTGTTTACAGATGATTATTTTCTTCGTTAAATTATTATTTAAATGTATTTAAGTTTAAATTTATTTAAATAAATAAAGCTTGTTGTTAATGTTTGTAATATATGTAATCTCTTTTATTAAAGCATGTGTTCAGATGACATTAGATCATAAGTTTTTGCACAAACCTTTGTTAGTTTAAGTAATGTCACCTGTCATTTCTTTATTGTCATTTTATGTCATTTTATGTTGTTGGTAATAATTATATATATTTAATTTGCACAAACCTTTGTCAGTTTAAATATGACCTGCCATTTCACTTTATGTCATTTTAAGTTGTTGGTAAGATTATTTTTTTAAAATAAAACTGATGTGTTCAAATCTTTTGGACCCCACTGTGTACATGCCAATGTCAGAGCCAAAGTGATTGGACTATTCATAGATAAAACAGACAACTACAGTAACACATTCTCAGGCCATCTAAATGGGCTTTTGTAGCAGGCACAACATCAGGTGTTTAAGTGATGCTGGTCTCAAACAAAAAGTTGTGTGACTTTATAAGCCCATTCAATGCTTCACTCTGAGTGTTTACATAACTTCTGTGCCAATCTCAGGAGAGATGGGAGGCAGGATGATGAGGCCAATTAGGGCAAGAAGGCACAGTACAGGGCTGTACGGTAAGCTTAGCTTCTCAGAAGCAGCTGGGAAGCACCATGATGTTATCAGGAGGGTTGGGAAGCACCGTGACATTCCCAGAAGGACAGGGATATGGGGTAACAATTTCAGAGGGCTGAAAGACATTGTGAGAATCTCAGTTGTGCTCGTGCAGGCTGAATACCCAGAGAGTGGGTTGAGCTGCACCATTGGGGTCGCCCCTTAGATTCTCATTCAACACAGTTGTCATGCTGCTGTCCTGGTTGGCCACCTTGCTCTAGCCAAAATATTGGGTATACTGTTCTACCTAACCAAAGACATTATAGAGCAAAAGAGGATCTGCACAAGTTTAGGTTTTACTGTCTTTTACAAAAAGGCACAGCACATGCAGACACATCTTTAATTTATAAGGTGAGTATAGACACTCAACAGAAAACAGGAACTAGGACCTGAAATAACAATATGAATAATGAAACAGTAACTACAGTAAATGATAGCACTAGGAAATAACCACAATTACATAACAGAAGCTAAACTAACTGAAACCAGGAACAAAAATAGACTTACTGATTAGTAATAAACAAGTCATTAGGCATGTGACCAGTAGGGGAATTATACATTTTTCCAGTTAACTGTATATGCATGACTTTATTGACTTTATATGCATGCTTATATGTTTTTGAAGTAAATAAGCAATTTAAACTTAACAGTGTAATCCATTAATGTATTTTCACATATTATAAGATTCAAACTCAATAATTACTATTATATTACAAAACCTTGTGTGTGTGTGTGGGTGTGTGTGTGTGTTTGTATTCACTTTGATAAATGGGTCACATGGTTAGAATACTTTTAGGTGCATAATGAAGAGTTCAAGGTCTTGCCCTGATCTCAATCAGATAAAGCAAGAAGTCTTTGTGCCAGGTACCACTGGGCACCTTCAGATGTCTTATAAGCTCATGCCTCAGCAAGGTGCAGCTGTTCTGGAAGCAGACAAAGGGACAGCACCTTACGCATTAAGCAGGTGATCATAATACGTTGACATCAGTCCTTGCAGTTAGGAGTCAAAAAAAGAAGTATTGTGTTAGTATGATATGTAAATAATAACACAAGATAAAGAGAGAGGGAGAGAGCAACAGCATATGTGAGTATTGGAATGATTATCATTTCTGTAATGTAAATGATAACAGGAATGGACTTCAGATTTTTCTTCCTTTCTTTAAACAAGTTGTAATTTGCCACTGTACTGAGAAATAAGGTACCGCGAAGTCTTTTCTTTCTCCTGAATATATGTTAAATAAACGTCTCCTTAAAAGAAACCTCACCAGACATCAATGTTTACATGTTTTTCTTTGTTACACAACATGTTTTTAAATCCATTCATTATTACAGTAGGTTTAGATTAAGTCGATTTCCTGTGTATGTTCCTGTGTACTGTTATCATTCATACAAACCTATTGTTTGTGGTATAGCAAGAACTATTGTTTGAGTTGTACAGTTCTAAATACATATACAGTAAATACAGTTCTGCTCTTAAGTTTATACACCCTGGGAGAATTTGTTAAATATTACACATTTTGGAAAAAAATATGACTGATCAAAATTCCAGTGTATTGAGACCAAACCAATATCAAGGAAATCAACTAAGATTACAGGCATAACTGCCAGTAAAATAGTTTGGGATGCCAAAACAAAAACATCCCTGTTGTGCCACATTGAGTGAGTATGAGGTGGAGCTCTAATGTTCTGGGGGTACAGTATCATTGAATATTGGAGGACATTGGAATTCAACAGCTGATGTTCCAGTATGGCAGTAATTTAAAGCAAAAGGACAAGCCAACCCTTCAGTGGCTATAAGAGAATATGATGGACGTCTGGAAGTAGCCGTCACAACCTCCCAACCTCAAAATCATTGAGACACCAGGGAGATCTCCAAAGAGTATTGCATGCAAGAATTAATAGGGCCTGGAGGCCTTTGAAGAATGGGCAGCATTACATCTGTGAGAAAATCCACAGTTATTACAGCATAGCACAAACTATCACTGATGCACAAGACTGAATACACAATATTGAAACTATGCATACTTTTGGATGGGGACAATCTCTTTATTATTATTATTTTGGTATTATGTATGTTTTGTTTCATGATTATGTTATTTTGTGATGTCTTATAGTGACTTTGAATCCTGTTAAAATAAAACATATTTGTTTTGACAATTTTTTTTATCACAAATTCTGCCAAAGTATATCATCCCTTATGACCAGAACTGTATATTGAACTCCTTATTATTAACCAGATTTAAGAACGCATCTGCACAAATAAAGGCAGAGTTTGTAATTATACAATATTCACCAAACATCCCAAGTGGGCAACTAATTCACATTGTACTGTCTGACTACTTTTCTCTTCATCCTGCAAAAAAAAAACTATATAAAATGCTTAGTCTTTTTTTTTTGAATGCTGATATTTTTAACCCTGATGTTTGCTGCCCAGTAATCATCTCTTTTTATTTCAAAAGATGGGTGGAAAAGTTTTAGAGCTGATCTTTGTTTAAAAATGTTATAATGTAATTAAGTTTCACGCTTACCAATAAAAAAAAAAAACAACCTCAGTTAAATAATCAGTCCTGTGCTAGAAAGCATCTCTCTTGGTTTCTCTTGGTTAACTAAATGTTATGACACTATATTGGTAGATGCTACAGTACTCTGCATGCTTGTAAAAAAAAGAAGTAGCTTCGTCACCTTGCTCTCAGCAGAAAATGCTGTTTGTAATCTTTTGTTGTTTAAGAGGAAGTGACCCGGTGGGTGGTGGAAACACTATCATAGTTGAAACAAAGCAGCAATGCCGACCACAAGTTCCACTGCTTTGCTCTTATTCTTTATTACTATCTCTACATTTCCATTTCTACCTAAAGGCATGGGTGAGTCCTGCTGCAACCTTTTAATATATTTATAATATGGGAAATATGTCAGTTGCGATATTCTGTTGTTTCTTGTGTGAGTTTGCGATGAAATCAGACAGTATCTTGTTCATGACACCACTACAGTGCGAGTGAGATATTCAAGAGATCCATTACAGAGAACGGAGAGACAGCCATTAACCCTCAAGTGTACAGCAGAATATGAGGAAGAGCCTTGTGGAAACGTCTGGGTCTCATGGTGTCTAATTGTTCCTGCAAAGCAGTGTGAGACACTTACTGATCCTGACAGATATGTGATCAATATTAATGAGACTAAAAGCAATGCGAGAAGGCAACAAGATGCTTTTATTACATTTACCCAGCTGACTCTCAATGACTCTGGCTTTTATCAATGTGAAGCTAAATGTCAGCGTTCCCAAACCTCAGCTATGGGACATGTCATCAGTGTCACTGTGACAGGTATGAGCTTTGTTATTTATGTCTGAATATGGGGCAGCTACAGGAAACGCTTGTGAAAGATTTCAGAATGCCAGCAAGTTAAAGTAAGAACAGCGCAGCTAGAAGTAATTTACCAGAACTTTAAATCATTTTTAAATCATTTAATATTTATATGCAATTTTGTCTGGGATGTTAAAGCCGATTAAAAATAACCTTACAACAGTACTAGGTAAATAAATAATTGCGACAAAAATGTAACAAGCTGAAATGACACAGCTTCTGTTTCACAGGTGATTCTAATAACGTTCAGAAGATTCCAGATAGGAGTAACAGATGCAGTGTGAATGTACTTCTTCTGACAATTGGTGTCTTCATCCTTTTTTGGAACCACTAAGTGAGCCACTACTTGGTACACAAAATGAAGTAAATAATAAAAAATGTTTAATATTAAAACATACAATATTTTCTCCTTTTTATCGCATGTGTGTTAGTTCTATTACATTATAATGGAACATTGTCATGTTGCAATAAGGTATGTGTGTTGTAATATTACATAAGTGGTGTTTTTACTTTCACATACATACCCCGGTGTAAGAATCTGCAGTTCTGTGTACTGTTTGTTTGGGCACTTTCACTTTCAGCAAAAAAACAATGAGGGTTGAATTTTTTAAAGGCTTTATTTTTAGAACATAATGAAAAATCTTTTCATAAGGCAGAAAATGTCTTATTCTATCAGCAAGATGAAGGAGACTTTTTATACCACACTGATTTACTAATGATTTGCTTGAGATGTTATAAGAGATAATACAACTAGTGCATCTTGATATTTTGACATTGAAAATCGTGAAACAGTTCATTCTTTTAGTTATTAAAAAGTTATTTCAAAAGTTAAACTCTCCTATATTCTAGATTTGCCAGATGTAAAGAGAAATGTTTTTAGCTTTTTTGTTGTTTTAATTTCAATGATTATGGCTTATACAGTAGCTCATGGAAATGACAAAATAGTAGAATATTTCTTAAGATTAATCAAAGGGAAAAATACAATACAGACGTTCAAGATTATGTTCTTTTTATACACACAATACCTAGTCAGGGTAGCACAATTTATTAGCGTAGCATCAATGCAGCATAGCATGATGGCAATGAGCATGGCAGAGGCATTTTTGTAGACCAGGTTGCTTTGATAGCAGCCTTTAGCTCTTATGTTTTGCTGAGTCGCCTCCAGCGAAGGGAATCACGGCGTCGCTGATAGATTGGTGTGCTGAGGTTGAGATTACGTCTTTTGGGAAAGCAGTTTGGTTGCCTGGTTACCGATGGCGGCTCTCTGGAACTTCTTCTGAGGTTCATAGGGCCTGGAGGCCTTTGAAGAATGGGCAGCATTACACCTGTAATGCTGCCCATCCACAGTTATTACAGGTTATTACAGGTTTTTTCATTGCAGGACTTTGGAGTTCTGGCACGAAGTCTCGTTGAGAGTTTGTGAAGAGCGGATGGCACCTGCAGAGGTGGCGTAGCACCCGTAAGGGCGGAAGCACAAGCTTCGAGGAAGTGGTTGAGCTTGCTAGTTACCTTCGGACTCCCATGACGAATCTCCTTTAAGGCTGCTCGGGACCTTTGGTTTTGACCTCACGTTGCTGGTCCGTCACACAGCCGTTTGTCCCAATCAGTGTGTAGCCACACCTGCATGGTTCCTCCTTTTCATGCATACATTAACCTGTGGTTTGGTCTGTCACGTGGGAGGCCATCTCAGTGGTGTTTTAGTAATTTAGGTAAAGTGTATTAAAATGAGTCTGGTTCATATGACTAAAATTCTATGCACATCAATGTTCATAGCTTTCATTTGATACCAAACATCCCATGTCTTGTATACCCATTCATACCTTTATCTATAGCAAGGATTATACAGGTTGATTGCACTCTTTAAGTTTATGATAAACATGTTAAACCCAAGACAGAGATATCACACATTCTATATGAGCATATAATTTTATATTTGCCCTAGTGGCATACTTTAACTGGTTAACATTCTATGTGTCCCTAAAGCATTGTATGTTCTCTGTTCTGGGGCCAAAAGGTGAAGCAGGAAACGCATTTCAGGGGGTCAGCAATTGCCAGGGGATAGCGAAACTGGCTTGTTCCTCATTCAAGGGGGCTGCTTGCTGACTTACACCGTTTGAGTGTGGATGTGTAACTGCTTCTCTCTTGTGCTGCTCTCTTGTGTATATCTGCAAAGCAAGGAAGTTGCTTTGCAGATATACACCATCTGAGTTGGAGACATGAAACTGTTTCTTTCCTTGTTTGCTGATGATGTGCACTGTCTCTTCCTCGTTCAATGGCTTGCTGATTTGCACCATTTAGGTCCGGGTTGGTGGAAGCCATCTGGGTTTCCTCTTTTGACCAGGTCACGTCTCCAGATGCTTTACACCACAGAGAGATCATGTTGTCAGCATAGTGCATTTTGCTGGAAGGTGACAGATTCACGGCTCCCTTTGAGGTGGCCTGCTAGTCCCTAAATGTGTATTGACTTTGGCCTTGATAAAAAATAGTGGACCAAAACCAGCAGATGCCATGGCACCTCAAATCATAGCTGACTTGTAAACTTCATACTGCACTTAAAGGAAATTGGTTTCCGTGCCACTTTCTCGACTCTTCTTTTAGAGTCTGGGACCTTGGGTTAGGGTTAAGGCTAGGTATTTAAAATGAAATGCTAATTTTTCTTCATCTGAAAAGAGGGCTTTGGACCACTTATATAATAAAGGTCCACAGTTCTTTACCTAACCCAGGTAAGATACTTCTGATGTTGTCTCTTGTTCAGGATTGGCTTGATACTATGAATGCAACAAATGTAGCCTATTTCCTGAAGACATCTGAGTGTGGTAGCTCTTGTTGCACTGACTCCTGTCTCACTCCACTCATTCTGTGGCTTCCCCTCATTGTGCAGGTTGTCCGTGATGGGCTTCAGGACAATTCTCAAGTCGGCAGTCTTCCACATGAATGCAACGAACTAAACTAAGAACACAGTATTTATTCTGTATAAATAGTAATTTATGTAAATTTTAAATGAAATCATTCAAATATTTGAGATACTGGATTTTTTCTTTTCATGAACTGCAAGCCTTAGTTTTCAATATATATATATATATATATATATATATATATATATTATTACATAATTTCATTTAATAAGTGAAACTCTGATATGTTTGACCATACATGCATATGCTGTATCATACAAAAACAGGCTGGAGACAAACAGGTACTCATATGAGTGCTCATATGAGAAGTTCACAGAGCTATTATCGTTTAGTGTAATTAAGCATAATTATATCATACTGGTAGATCATCCGTAGTGCATTTTATACACTGATCAGCCAAAACATTAAATCACCTGCCTAATATGGTGTAGGCACTGGCAAAAAAAGTACTGACCAGGTCTTTAAGATCTGTATGTAATGAAGTGGAGCTTCTATTGATCTGACTTGTTGCTTAAGCATATTCCACAGGTGCGCAATAGTACAGTTCTGGTGCTCTCATGCTCTTTTTAGCTACTTTCATTGTTAGGCAGGGTTCAGCATGGGCCCTCTGATCCATCTAAGGCTATTCAGCTCTATACTTAGCCAGAAACTCAGCCACTGTGTGTTCTGACATCTTTATCATACCCAGTATTAAACTTTTTTTGGCAAATTGTGCTACAGTAGATCTACTGTAGGATTGGATCAGACAGACTAGCCTTCACTCTCCATGCACATCAGTGAGCCCTGGGCACCCATGACACTGTTGGTGGTTCACTGGTTGTCTTCCTTAGACCACTTTTTGTTCTGTTTATGCGTCTGCATACCAGGAATAACCCATAAGACCTGTTGTTTTGGAGATGCTCTGATCCGGTCATTGAGCAATCATAATTTGATTAAGTAATTGACCAAATGTAAGGATCTGCAATGTTATGCAGATCCTTACATTTGGCCATTTTTTCTGCTCGTAGCCCATCAACTTAGAGAACTGTTTCTTCACATGCTGGCTACTTTAATATACACCACTCAACCTGTGCAATTCCAATTGTATATCCTCCTGTACAAATGAGAAGATGGAATTTTAACTAGACAATCGATATTATTTGCTTCACATGTCAGTGCTTTTTAATTGTTTGGCTGATTAATGCATATCAGTATGATGTGTGAAAAAAGAATTTAACACTGCAATAATGTATATGTAACAATTAAAGGCTTAACTATAGGGCCAAAGTATGTGGATGTCATGGTTGTGTACTATAGTTGAAAGCAAACAGCTGCTTGGAATTTCCATCTACAGTATGTTGTAGCATTAACATTTCCTTAGGGATAAGATGACTAGTGAAATTGCTTCTATTTTTACCTATTTTCTAATTCAATACAGCAAGTTTCATTAAATTGTATTATCGACAAAATCATTAGTAAAAATCAATGTGCACTTGGGCTGACATGGACTCCACAAGTTTGGGAAAATCCTTATGACGCATTTTAGATCTCATCTGAACACATAATTTACTAGAAGAAATTAGGCACAGGGAAAATCTTACAACAAAATCAGTAAACATTTGCTTACATTAAAATGCAAATTGCATAATCTTTAAAAAAAATCTTTTTAAACATGTACACTCTTTGTTTTAAATATTTGAATATTCTTAAGCCTTCTGTTTAATATTAATTTTAAAAAAATGTACAGTTTTGTAATGTGATCTCAAACATTTGTAAATCACAGTACATGCCAGTGCTGCTTGCCTGATGTCACTAATATTCTTAACACTGAACTGGCAAATCCCAACATCCACATTCCAATAGTTATCGTCAAGTCTTCCCAGAAAAGGGGAGTTTATAATAACAGCAGGGGGTGGTGTGGGGGGGTGGGGGGTGAATAAATCATGGAACAGGATGTGTAAAAACATATATGGGTGTAGACTTTTGGCTGTATAATGTAGTTTCAGATGGAGTTGTCAGATTGTTTAGATGTTTAGATAGTGAGGAGTAAAATAAGCACATATTCACTGGATTTGATTTTCATAAACATGAAAGTGCGATACAAACTTAGGTTTGTATCTAAGTGAAATACTCAAAAACATTCAATAAGAAGAAATATTCCTATATTTTACTTTCTAGTTTATGAAAATCAAATCCAGTAAATATCTACTTATTTTACTCCATCTGTTAGATACAAACCTAAGTGAAAATAATATAAAATAAAGAGAAAGCATAAGTAAAATATACCTTTTGATGGTATATTTTACTTATGCTTTCTCTTTATTTTCTATTATTTTTTCCTAAAAAAAAACTTAGGGACCTTTAAATAATGGTCTCACGTGCCACGTTCAATCAACCATTATTTAAAGGTCCAGAAGTAAATTTTCTTATTAAATGTTTTGATGATATATTTTATTTAGGCTTTCTCTTTATTTATTTTTACTTTTTTTTTTAGCATTTTTATAACTTTAGACCGTTTTACATTTTGATCATTAGGGAATTATGTAAATATTAGGTAAATAATAAATAAATAAATAAATTAGGTGAATAAGCACCGTGTACATTAACAAATTTCAGGGTCATCATTTTTAAAAAATCCTAACAATTTCTTTGTCGTATTGAGTTTTTGATAAATGAATATAGAAACTACGTGTAATATACTATCATGTTTGAGATTCTTTAGGAATTGTAAAATACCGATGTGAAAGCATGATAATAGAGCACAATTAATGTGCGCCATCTACAGAAGAGATATTAAAACTACAGAACATTTTTATTTTTCGGAATGACGTGATCGTTTTCCCGCAGTGACGTGGGGTTTCTCGTAATCACATTATGTTTTTTTTTCTCATAATTACGTAAGTTTTTTCTCGTAATAACACGTCCTTTTCTGCATCAAGAGTCATTTTTTTTACATAATAACACGTGCAATAAAATTATATAAAAAGTTATATTTATTAATATTGAAAAAGCCAATAATTAGTAAATTAAAATATACATTTGTATTATATATATA
>JAOVVA010035952.1:0-15276 GCA_028565275.1 Leiocassis micropogon
GGAGCCACTGCTTGGTTTTCCTGGCTGTGTGCTTTGGGTCATTGTCATGGTGGAAGACCCAGCCACGACCCATCTTTTATGCTCTGACTGAGGGAAGGAGGTTTTTGCCCAATATGTCACAATACATGATCCCGTTCATCCTCTCCTTAATACAGTGCAGTCGTCCTGTCCACTGTGCAGAAAAACACCCCCAGAGCATGATGCTTCCAGCCCCATGCTTCACTATAGGTATGGTATTATTGGGATGATACTCATCATTCTTCTTCCTCCAAACACGGCGAATGGAGTTAAGACCAAAACGTTCTACTTTGGTCTCATCTGACCACAGGACTTTCTCCCATGACTCCTCTGGATCATCCAGATGGTCACTGGCAAACTTCAGACGGGCCTGGACATGGGCTGACTTAAGCAGCGGAACCTTCCGTGTGATGCAAGATTTTAAACCATGACGTCTTTGTGTATTACTGATAGTAGCCTTGGAAACGATGGTACCATCTCTCTTCACGGCATTGACCAGCTCCTCCCGTGTAGTTCTGGGCTGATTCTTCACCATTCTTAGCATCACTGATACCCCACGAGGAGAGATCTTCCGTGGGGCCCCATTCCAAGGGACAATGACAGTCATCATTAGTCATCATTATCTTCCATTTTCTGACAAATGCTCCAACAGTTGTCTTTATGACAGATAACGACCTCACACAGGTGCTTATTTGACACAGTAATTCACAAATAAATTGTTTAAAAAAAATCATACAATGTGATTTCCTGATTTTTCTTTTTAGATTCTGTCTCTCACAGTTGAAATGCACCTATGCTGAAAATTGTAGACCCCTTCATGATTTCTAAGTAAGAGAACTTGCAAAATCACAGGGTGATCAAATACTTATTGACCTCACTGTGTGTGTGTGTGTGTGTATATATATATATATATATATATATATATATATATGTGATACATACAGAAATACAAATCAAATCGGCAACTAGGTATTGTGATAATATTTTATTGTGGTTATTCCAATCCCTAGTAACTATTATTTATACACTATAACTGTCATGCAATTTGGAAGAGTAATTATCAATCATTATACTATACACACTCACAAAAGTAAGCATACCACTCTAATTTCAGCAAACATTTTAGTATATCTTTTTAAAGGTCAATACTATAGAAATGAAATTTCAATATATTTTAGTTATTGTGCAGCTTGTATAACATTTAGTATAGATTTACTGTCCTCTGAAAATAACTCAACATACAGCCATTATTGTCAAAATAGCTGGCAACAAAAGTGAGTAAACCCTAAGTTATAACATCTGTACATCTTAAACAGTGTAAAGTCACGTCCTATTCGTCATGTTTATGTGTTTGTCAGTGGCCAAATACAGTATGTCTCCAGACCTGAACCCTATTGAGCACCTGTGGGGCGTCCTTAAGCGTGTTTAACATCCAGCAGATCCGTGATATCATTATGGAGGAGTGGAAGAGGATCCTAGCGACATCATGTGCAGCTCTGGTGAATTCCATCCCCAGGAGGATAAAGGCCGTGCTAGATAACAATGATGCTCACACAAAATATTGACACTTTGAACATAGTTTTGACATGTTCACTTAGGGTGTACTCATTTTCATTGCCAGTGATTTAGAGAATAAAGTCATACAGTAAATCTGTACTGCTATACAAGCTGCTCTAAAGTATATCCAATTTTCATTTCCATAGTATTGTCCCTTGAGAACATATAGTAAAGTGGTTGCTGAAATGTGAGGGGTGTACTCACTTTTTTGAGATACTGTACGTGTATGAAATATTTACAAACAAATTACATGGGACAACATTTTCTTATCCATAAGGAAGCCATTTTTCTTGTCCATCATCCTCTGTGCTGCTGTGAGCTGGCTCCCTAAGGCTAATCACTCAGTCACAGAGCATTAACGGATTAGATCTAGTATACCAAGTTATTTCTGTCACCCCTCAATCCCGGAGTGCCTCCTAATGCAAGAAAATGAAATAAGGAAGTCTGAAAACGAGAGAGAGAGAGAGAGAAAGAGAGAGAGAGAAGTTTTAGAATCAAAGTCTGCTGCAGTTTATTCTATTTAGGTTTAGAACTAATCACTCGACTTAAATGTCATGTTTTAAGTTATTACAGCTGAAGTGGTGATGGCAAACAATTATTTTAACTAGTGTAATTCCTTACATAAAATTAACACTTCTTGATGCTGTATTTAGTCTTTCAGTACTGCAAGGTTCCATTATTGGCAATTTTTGCCAGCAAGATCATTTATGTTTTCCCATAAGTATACTGTATGCTCCTTTTGAGTGCGAGATACACGTCCATTTTATATAATTATGTGAAAGATGGATACTTTGCTTGTGTATACGAAATACACAATAGTTTTCTGTTATATTATACAACAGCTAATTCTGTCCAAGTACAGGTAGTCCCCGACTTTCGAGTTGCGAATTTCCACAGATATGAATGGACCGGGCGGCACGGTGGTGTAGTGGTTAGCACTGTCGCCTTGCACCTCCAGGGTCCGGGTTCAATTCCCCGCCAGGCTTGATTCCCGTCTCTGTGTGCATGGAGTTTGCATGTTCTTCACATGCTTGGTGGGTTTACTCCGGTTTCCTGCCACAGTCCAAAGATATGCAGGTTAGGCTATTTGGCGTTCCCAAATTGCCCGTTGTGAGTGAGTGTGTGTGTGAATGTGTGTATTTGTGCGTGCCCTTCGATGGATTGGCACCCTGTCCAGGGTGTACCCTGCCTCGTGTCCTAAGCCTCCTGGTATAGGCTCCAGGAATAGGCTCCGCGACCCTGAATACAGGATAAAGTGGTATAGACAATGAGTGAGTGAAAGTGAACGAACCGTGGTATATTGTACAGAAAAATAAACAATCCAGAAACACAATTATATACAATATTTTCAGTGTGTAGGTGAATGTATACGTGTGCGTGATATTGAACGGATTCAGTGAATCAGACCGGGAGCACAATGAAATAAAATGGCTGTCCGGTAAAGATGTCCTGATGTGGAATAATCTAATTTGAGCAAAATCCTCAACAAAACAGAATTCACAGTCCAAAACAGTGGAAAACAGCTCTGAGACAAAATGGCGTCCGGGATTCCCCTCATGATTTAAAGGCGCAGAGACAACAATGTTACATTTCACTGTGTGATTCATTTCCTTAGGCACGATTACACTTTTTGTGTGGGGAAAGGGAGACAGAGATTTAGTCAAGTGAATTGTTATGCTTTACATTGTATATTCGTGTCAAAGTTGTATAAAACACAGCTTGTCAGACTTAAGAACAAGTCTGACTTACGAACATGCTCCCGGAACGGAACTCCTTTATAAGTCGGGGACTGCCTGTAATCTGATTGGATGAGTGGTAATAATAGATGGTAACAGCACCGAGAACTTTAACTATATGCATTAGGGCTGCAACAACGATTATTAAAAGCGTTGGCAACGAATTTCATAATCGATTCATTGTGTCGTGCAACGCAGATACATTTGATTATCGTCCAAAACTTGAGTTGAGCGCGGAGCGGAGTGAACACACTCGGTCTCGCGCACTGATGCTAGCAGAGTTCAGCGCCTCACAGACAGGACGGAGCAAAAAATTTTTAAAAAACGAGCGGAGGTAGAGGAAAGATACTGTACATGGCGGAGACTGCTGGGTCTTAGTGTGCGTCTCTTACTGGTATAATCAACATCTGTGCACGCGTGTGTACTGTTTACTATAACACTGTGACCACGTGTGTGTGTGTAAAACATATTTTATTTTGTGTTTGTATGCGTGTGTGTTCCGCACACTCCACACAGCGCGTGTGTAAACAAAAGAAAGTCTCATTAGAGACGTTAAAAATCCATGTTCTCTCTCTGCTCAAGGCTTAGGCTGCTCTTTGCCTGCTGTGTGTGTGTGTGTATCTGTGTATATGTGTGTGTGTGTGTGCGCGTCATTGGACACCGTGCCTCACACAGACAGACAGACAGACAGACAGACACACAGAACCCTCCTACTTTCACGGACACACACACACACACTCTGCTCTACACAGAAACACTGCTCTGTCTCGATTCTTTTCAAAGGTAAAGTGCAGGTTAATTTGTTTTATTTTGACTTTACAGTGATTCCTTTAGTGTGTTTTTTTAAAATTTTATTTGGTTTTCGAGTGTTTTGGAATACGAGCCGCTTCTGGAACGATTTATGCTCGTAATCCAAGGTTCCACTGTATATTCCACTTTACATCTGCAAAGCATACATGTCTATGTTTTTTGTGTTAGTCCATTTTTATTTATTATATATAACAGCTCAAGGAGCAACATGTTTGTGCACTTTCCAAAGATTTTGTTTTTGAATAAAGGGTTGGAAATTAATGCTTTTCTTGCGATTTTCGGCTTTTATCCGATTAATCGATTATTAAAATAACCGTTAGTTGCAGCCCTAATATGCATCACTCTGCATCCCAGGTGTTCTATAATCATTAATTAGACTAACTGTTGGTTGCAGCATGGATGAAAGTAAGTCAATATGGTGGCCAGCTGTGGAAGGATATGTGTTGGCAGAGAAAAATAACTGGTTAAATAAAGAAACAAATCATACCTTTTTGATTATAAATAGCGTTTGTGGAGTTGTTGTATAAAAGCAACATCACACGAGAGGTAATCCTGTTGTGCATATCAGCATGGCTGTGATGCCTTCGTAGTGTGATGCCTACAACCGCATTGCAGTCTTCCTCTGGTGATATAGCCTAAATGACGTCCACTCTACTGGGAAAGTACTAGGGAGGTTTAAACCCACAAATATCCTATAAAGAGTTGATCAGACAAACCGCAATATCTGAATAGTGTTTAAGCCGTAGTGCATCAAGTAAACTAAAGTGTCAGCTGACATTGAGATTTGAAAAAATATTTAAGTGTAATGAAATTTAAATTTTTTTAGAAATGCAACTGAGTGCACTGGGATGATTCTAGAATTAAGATATGTAGTAAGATGTATGATTTTTGCTGGAACTGTTTTATGATTGGTTAGAAGAATTCAGTTTTGACTAACATTGGTTAGAACGTGACAAACTCTGCCAATCCTAGACCACGAAGACAGGACTTAAAGGCAGTAGTTTTTTTTGAGCAGTTATGCACCTCATTAGTGGGAAATAGCAGTGAATTTTGAGAGACAGCAAGCTCTGAGCAGAATGCAGTGTTTGGTGAGTGATGTAAATGTGCAGAGCTAGCAAAAACACCTCCACGCTCAGTTTACTCGCCTCGTTGTTTTGAAGGCAACCGCATGCACAATATTTCCGAGGCATGTGTTTACCGTTGTGTTTAACGTCACGCCTCTTGTATGAATTACCCGAGTGAAAGCGTCATATTGAGGGGGTCTTATTATCGCCCTTACAGTGCAATTTCTGCATTAAATTGGTGATTCATAACAGCAATAAACTCCAAAACACAGTGGGATTTTTCTTTATAATTATCCATTATTTCTATTGCTGTAAAATGAATAACAAAAATTTAAAACAGGCAGCTGGTATAAATGGACTAGCAGGGCTGAACATGGAGGTCTATTCCTAGCACCCACACCAGATTTGCTGTTAAATGTTTTAGAGTGGATTATTTTGGGCTTTCAAGGAGCCAGGCACAACAGCACTACAAACACACAGTACTGAGGCAGAAGTTCTAGAACTATAGATTCATACAACATATTAGTAAAAGCAGTGTCAAGTAAGTTCTTACCCCCATCTCCTCTTTTGATTAGGTCTAAATTTGCCAACACATCAGT
The DNA here is from genome assembly GCA_028565275.1 of Leiocassis micropogon. Taxonomy (NCBI): domain Eukaryota; kingdom Metazoa; phylum Chordata; class Actinopteri; order Siluriformes; family Bagridae; genus Leiocassis; species Leiocassis micropogon. The sequence goes on from JAOVVA010035952.1 coordinate 5,785, forward strand.
AGCACAGCTGATACATGCACTTAAGACCCTTTCAACACATGTAACGCTGCCTGACTCTACAGTATAAAGCCAGGGGTGATTCTACAGTCTGTTTTGCACAGGGCCATTCCAAACAGCATTTATCACCATGATCTTATAAATAATAAATAAGTTTGTCAGCCCTCAGGGGCCCACTACCACCCTGGGGCCCCAAGTAGTTGTCTGGCTTGCATGTTGAGCAGCACCTCTGAATACAGCTGAATACAGTCACACAGGTGAAGATGGGTCCCCTGTTACATCTGCTTCCAGTCAAGGTTTCTTCCTGGAAAGTTTTTCCTGTGCCAAACTTTTGATGCCACTGTGTGACCACGCCCAAAAATATGTCAATTTTCTACTTATGATATCTTTAACATGTCAGCTCAAACAAACACTCTTTAATTCACTCCTCCTCCAAATGCACCGTTTCTGTGTCTAGGTAAATGAGCTACTGTTGAGCCACAAGGTCACAATAGGGGATAAATCTAGTTGGCTTCTTTAAGAACTGGCTGATACAATAATGAAAAAAGACAACAACAGGGAGTTTAGAGTCTGAAAGAGAAGAGAGAGAAAAGAGTGAAGGGGTGGCCGTAACGCAACTTGCTGGATCCCAACTGCCGTAAAACCCGTAAATGCCTTCAGCATTGTTTAACAACCAAATTTAGGAAAAACCATGGAACTAGAAGGTGTTTCCAAACTTTTGACTGGTAATATATATGTTGCATGCTTTCTTTCACACATTTGCATTCCCTCCTGATCCCTCAATCCATCCCTTCTTTCTGCTCAGCTCTATGGACCAACTAAATCCTGTCTAGTCATCTGTATGTCACTCACTTTATTATTATTTTGTTCAGGATGAATATGAATCTGAGAACAAGCACCTTATGACAAAGTTAGTACATCAATAATAAAGATTTTTTTTTCTGTACGCTCGTGTCACCTGTCTTAGCTCTATTGGATGATTCTCTGTCCTCCTGTCTGCATTGCTCTTTCCTTGTTTACACGATGCTGCAGCACTCTTTATGTGAGCTGTAAGATGAGAGCTGTGTACCTGGTTGTGCTTCTGCCCTGCTTTGAATCATCTGTTGACTTTCATGTCAGAGCAGCATGAGCACAAACACTGTTCTTTGATACTCTGTCATCACACACACACACGCATGCATGCACGCACGCATGCATGCATAGACGCAAAGGAAACTTCAAATAATTAACTTTTTTTTTCATGCAGACCCTCTTCCTGGAGTAGTCTATTAAATAAAAGAGCATGGGGGGCAGTATGTCCCTTCTCTTCAATGTTTTTTAATTGCCACAGATATCACTGTCTTTCATCTAGGCTTTTTTTCAGTTTGCGGTTTAAACACATGCATGAAAACAATCATTAACTCAAATTGTATTCTTAAAGGGATGGTTGGATTTGTGTGCGAGAGAGTGGATATAGGCAATACAAGAACACAACGTTTCACCATGACATCAACCGTTGCCATGGCTATTAACACAGTATGTGGATGTGTTAGGATGGGTAGGGGGTAACAGCCAGAGCTCTGACACATGGCTATATATAGTATCTGAAATTCAATTCATAAAAACTGCAAAATCCAAAATGCATTTTAAATATCAGCAACATTTACAACCAATCATTATTATTATTATTATTATTATTATTTATTTATTGCGTGGTAATTGTGCGAATACGTTAGGGTGATTAAATTTTTCTTTAAATCCAATGATTGAAACACAAACTAATGAAATAATATTTTGTAAAAATCTGTACTTTTCTAATACACTGCCTTTACCATGAACTTCACTGTAACCCTTTATATCATGAAGTTCATATTAAAGATGTTATTCTTTATAGCACCAAATGGCATTGCAGTGATGAAAATCAGGAAAAAACACAGGGCAGTTTTAATTTCTGAATGGAACAAATATTTTGTCATATTCTCCTTGTTTGTTTTTTGTTTAACAAAAGCAAGCATTACCATCAGTATTTCCACAAACACTGTTTGTGCCAGAGATTAATATTTAAAAACTTAAGCAAGTTACCTAACCCTTAACGTGTAATCGGTCCTGTATAATGACTGACCATGCTTTCTGGAAAAGTAACTAAAAAGAATAATAAACAAAAATCATTTCGTTATAGTGTGCACTACAACATCTCTACAACATCTATAATTTTAAATGGCTGGAGAAAAGCCTGCTTTGTTCAGGGGCACAGATACAATCCCATTTGGTGCAACAGTGCCAGGGCTTTAAACAACCTAAGATTAAGTGTACGGGCTAAGGTTGTAAATTTTCTTAACCGATAGTCAAGGAAAATCAATAATCGATTAACTGTTAATAATTCATGATAACCAGGTGCACATTAACCCCTCGATTTAACAGCTCTAGCGGCACATACACTGATTTATTTTGTATCAACATTGACCTCCACATGTTAACTTTATGTTGTCTTTAATGTTAATGTAAAAATTTGGCAAAATCATATTTAATTATGCACAGAGCATTGATTCCCCCTCACACAACCCGTCTGTGAATAGCCCTGCCACTCTGACTGTTCACATAAAGAGCTCGCGAAAAACATAGTGCTCTATAAAGTGTTGTAGAACAACAGTGATGAGTTTTTGTAAGAGATTCTTTGGCAAAAGGGGAACTGGATTGTAAGCAGGCTGGTTCGATCCAGAGACTGAAAAGGATTCAAAACAAACCTTATTGGTAATTGTGGAAATGTGTGATATCAGCATTCTAGTAAACATACGCTTAATGCAAATGCGCTGTTTAAACATACAGTCTAAAACTCTTCATCTGCTTTATCTGGTACTTCCACACACATACATTTATTTTCTCTACATATTTTTCTCTCAGTAGTACTCAGCATCTAGTTGGAGTTCTGTAGGTTGCATCACTGCCATCTATAGATCTCACTCTCCTCAGCTAACATGTCAAGACAAGATCAGAGAAGGAAGCATTAGACTTTATTATTTTTCATTCATTTTAGTTTCTTTTTCCTGAAAGCATGGAAGACTGGTCTGGAAAATCGGCTTTAAGAGGCCAGGAATATGAGGGAGAATGCGACCTACAGTCGGTGGTAATGTAAGCAATCTTCTGGATTCCAACCACCGTTAAACAACAAAGAAGAAGAAGAAACATCCAGTCTGTGCATCATGAATTTAATTGAATTTTTGTGTGTGTTATTATGCTCCGAATCATATCCAAGCTGTCTGAAGTAAACATCATCTTTGGGCTTGGAGCATAAGCACAGCCTGCGGTACTAACTCATATAGTATCTAAAAGTAGGCTTAGTCATCCTGTTGTGGCTAAACAATGCTGTGTGGTTTTTATCACCAGTTAGCACACTGAACTCATGACATGTTGTCAAATTTGCCAGATCATCTTCCACTTTCATAAAACTCAGCTGTGACAGACATGGACAAATAATAAATCTACTTATGATCATAGCACAGATTTATATTAGGGAATAATCCAATTATTCACAAAAGCCACACCACGGTTCCACTGTATTAAAATTTAAATCACAGCCTGCACAGACAAACTTTAACAGTGTTACTATTGGTAAATGAGAATGTCAGCATTTTGTGTTAAACTACTTTAAACTACAACTTTACATCCTATGTTTAAGCCCTCCCACTCAGTGCAATTACCAAGAAAGTATCAAGTCTTCATTTGAAGATTTGAAAGATAAAAACCAAGCCACAAGACATAAATCATAAATTCCGAAGATGAGAAAAACATTCTCTCTCAATTTACAAAGTAATGCAACAATCATCTTGTAGCAAAACAATGACCCAAAACACATTGCACACCACAACGAAGAACTTCATCAAGGGAAAAAAAGAGGAAGATTTCAGCCTGGCCAAGTTGATCACCTAACCTTTCTGAGATTCCAAATGAGCACGAAAAATAAGGAAAACTCCCTAAAACAAACAACAGCTGAAATACACTTTACATTAGTATAAATCTGGAAAAGCATCCCAGAAGAAGTAGGCAACATTTTCATGATGTCACTGCCTTGATGCTGTTATTGAGAGAAAGGGATATAAACCATTTTTTGTCTTATTTACGGTTGAGAATGTTCCAATACTTTACCCACAATTTGGGTGGTCTGTCATTATAGTGACCAGTTGTGTAAACCATCTAGCTATAAGTAAAGGCCGTAATTCTGGTCCATCTTCTGATTCATCTTTTGAGCTCAAATTCAAATATTTAAAAGAAAATATATATTCAAAAATGATTTCTTTTTTATTTAAAGCAAAAACAAAAGGACAAGCCTTGCAGTTTCAATCCTTTTAAATGGGAATGTACATACAATTCTTTACTCTCTATCTAAACATCACAGAACCTGCAATAAGAAACAACTGGGTTTACATTTAAAGATTTCAAACCCAGGAACTTCAATGCTGATCTTTAAGCCGTCTAAATGGTTTTAATCAGCAGCATTTGAAAAGGATGAAATGTAGCAGATTAACTCCTGGTGTAACATCTGTGCCAGCATATAAAGGTTCATGGACATTATGTACGGGCGAGTAAGTGTATGTGTATGAGTAGGTGAGTAGGCACACACACATATGGTGCCCTGGACTGAAGTGATGTTTTGCCCAGAGTGTATTCCTACACACTCCCCGTGGTCCTGGGGTTGACTTCAATCCATGATCCTGACCAGAATAAAGCGGTTTTTAAGGATGAATGAAGACTAAAATATACAAACAAAAATATATAAAAAAGGTTTTCTTCTTAGATAGCTACATAGGTTTTTTTTCCCATTTAGAGGGAACCTGTTGTGCAAAATGTACTTTTTGTTTTACTGTTTTCAATTTTTTTGGGCATTAGCCAGGGCTCAAACCAGTCTATTAGATTTTTACCCTATTGTGACATCATATAAGAAGATACCATGCCCAGGCTTGTTTAACACTAATGTCATTTACATAGAAAAAAAAAATGTGTTCTTTCAGTGTCTGAGGGTTAAATGCATTAATTAGAGCATTAACAGATAAGTTTTGGAGAAGCTCTGAGACCTGTGTTAACTTGTTATTTCTAATGTGAATAGAAAATATAATAAACTAAAGACTAGTGAACATGGGGAAAACAACTATTACCTTACTCCTAACACCAAACATACAGTATCTCACGTTGAACATTATGCTAAAAACGAGAGGTTCTCCTGCTCGTGACGAGCACTGAGGGCCTGGTCAACACTCTCATTACATCTTGCATTGGCTACTGTGACGACATTTTATTTGCCATCCCCAACAAGCATTTACAGCGGTTACAGGTTATTCTGAATTTTGCATCCAGAACTATTATGCAGTCTAAAACATCGGAACATCTCTGTTAATTCAGCTTCACTGACTCCCGGTATCTTATCATGCTCATTTTAAAACTCTTTTATTGACGTTTAAAGCTTTACATAACATTGCTCCAATGTACCTGACTGAACTCATGATGTCCCTGCTCAATCTGCCTCAGCTGGCCTTCTATCAGTACCAGGCTGTATCTTACCACAATTGACTCTAAAGCGTTCTCTAGAGGGAGGCCAAGGCTCTGGAACGAACTCCCTCTTAACATTGGACACTGTTAATCCATCTAAAACAAGTCTCATCTCTTTAGTTTAGCATAGCAGCTTTAGTGTCTGTTTTATGCATTACTTTATATTTTATTACTCATATTAATGACTTAATTGACTTCTACATTGACATCTTTTATTGATTGATTCATTTTATTTCATGTTATATTAGAGGGTACCCACGGCTCCGCCCGCATGCAGATCCTGATGCCTGCGTGCTACCACTACCTGAGAATGGAGTGTGTGGTCAATTCTGCTGCCGCTGCTCCAATGACTCGGCAGATACATTACTACCTCAAAATATATGATATAAAAGATATAAGATGTTAATATAAAAGGTGATGTCAACGCTGTCTAATGTTACGTTTAATGTCACAGATAGGGGCAACCCGCTACACCGGCCACCACTGACAGGCCAAACAGGATTGCTGTCTTATATATATGAAATATCTATACAAACACCGGCCCCCTTACAACTTAGAAATATATATATTGGTTAGCACAATGGCATAGAACCTCCAGGGTCGAGGTTTCAATTCCCACTTCGGGCCTGTATGCATCGAGATTGCATGTTCTCCCTTCTGGGTGCTCTGGTTTCCTTCCACAGTCCAGATAAGGCTAACTGGCATTCCCACATTTCCCCTTTATGTGTGTATGTCTGTGTGTGTGTTTGTGTGTGTGTGTGTGTGTGTGTATATACACTCCTATGGATTGGCACCCTATATGCAGTGCATCTGCCTCGTGTGAGAGGCAACCCTGTACATGAATAATTTAATTGTTTTTATTGTTTATTATTTTTTATTTGTATTTATTTTGTTCTTAATTCTTATTAATTGATTGTCTGAGGTTTCTGCCTTCTACCTTCAATGTAAAGTGTCCTTGGGTGGTTAAAAGGTGCTTATAAATAAATATTATTATTATTATTATTATTATATATTAAGTAACACTAGTATATTTTAGAAAATCGTGTTAATGCGTATCCGGGCTGTTTCTGTACAGACTATCTATAAGAGATGACGGTGAATATCCTACAAACAAAAGAAAACTGCAGTGTACACAAACCACAGCCCTTAAACACCCTGAACACACACATACACAAGTCTGAAGATTGTAGTAGGACACCAATCAGTTTTCAATAGTATTCTTCGGGGGGGGACAATAAATAAATAAAAAAGACAAAATGATAAAGATTTGGCTTAAAATGTCATGTGAATAGACTTTTGTGTAGGAATTTATTTAAAGTTAATCTGAAAATGAAAGCAGATGAGTGACTGACACTGTGAAATGAATCATGTTAATAAACACAAGACTTAAAACCCTAATACATGACTATTCTTGGCTAAATTAAACATTTCTAGTATTCATATGAATATCCATCATTAACCAGATATTAATAAATGTGATAAATATTCGAGGACAAGCTGGACATGTCGTATATTTTACGTATTCACAGGGTTTAACCGCCCAGCTGGATTTAGAGCCCTTAATCCGTCTCACACACTGTCCGAGTTCCAAATGACCCCTCTGCTCCCTACACTAGCGCACTGCACGTCCCATGGACCAGCAGTTTTTTTTTCCATGTCCAGTGCACACTACTTAAAAACCCTCAGTAATTTGTGATCTACCACCACCACCACCACCACTCACTCACACAACCGTCAGTTAGCAGCAGTTTAGTTTACACGGCTAGCTGTCAGCGCTGCTCCATAATCCAACCCTAGCACAAATGCTACAGCTAGCTAGTGAAGCTCCAGGATTTGAGACGCGTTAGTCTAACTACAGTCAGCGCGCAGTGTCCTACCTTCACAAGAAAGATGAGGAAACTTCTACAGAGGGCGTCAGCGCGCTGTTGGAAACACTTTCTCCGGGATTTTCCGTGTTGCAGGAGACGTTATTCAGACATTCACGCGCCGGAGATCAGAAACGCTTCACCTCGCTTTGGAGAAAGGACTCGGAGACTGACGTCACGAGCGGAAACACAACGAGGGAATCCGTTTTCGTTATGACGAAAGCCTGTGAGGCATCACGTGACCTGTCTCACCATCCCATCGCCTTCTAGATTTCCAAATAAAAACGAGAGGACAAATGTCCCTCATCAGCTGTGCAAGCAAAGAGACCGACCACACACACACACGGCTGGGATATAGTAGCAGCTGATCACAGTTTTTTGTGTGATTAAACTGTAAACTTTCTTTAATTAAATGCAATTGGAATTAATAAAAAAAACAGCAATAGTATCTGTTTAAATGAACATGATTTAAGTAATATTAATTAAAATTAATTAATAAAAAAATTGTAAATATGATTTATGTTTTGTCTTAGTGCTAACTAGCAGTCGGCATCCACTTACACCATCGCTGTAGACACTCTGTAGTCTGATCCGGGGTTTCAGTAGCTATGAGCTTGTACCCGTTTTCACCACTGAAGACGCTGCCTAATATTACAGTCTCAACAGTTTGACAAAAGTTGATGATCATGCTGCCTACTGGTACATTCAGTGAGGAATGCCTGTGACACACCTGTGACGGTACTACCTCTGCAAAACCCTCCGGCAACCAAAAACAAATAGAATTTATGTTTTATAAATAGATGAAGTAATATATGTAATTTAGGCGGCATGGTGGCTTAGTGGTCAGCATTATTGCCTCCAGGGTCTGGGTTTGATTCCCGGCCAGGTTCGATTCCCACCTCTGTGTGTGTGGAGTTTGCATATTCTCCACGTGCTTGGTGGGTTGCCTCTGGGTACTCAGGTTTCCTCCAAAGACATGCAGATCAGGCTAAATGGCATTCCCAAACTGCCCGTTGTGTGTGTATGTGTGCCCTGCAATGGATTGGCACCCTGTCCAGGGTGTAACTTGCCTCATGCCTTAAGTTTCCTGGGATAGGCTACATCTGCATGTCCTTGGGCCCACCAAGCACGGGTAGATTATGCAAACTCCACGGATGCAGATCCAAGGTGGGAATTGAACCCTCGACACTGGAGGTGCGAGGCCACAGTGCTGCACAGGGGCTTGGAAAACTGTAGCCTATACCAGGAGACTTTAGGCATGAGGTACATCCTGGAGTGCCAATCCAATCCAATAAATTGTTTGCAACATTTTTTCACATTATTACATTAGTGATTATAATGATGGAAATAAATGTTTGCACCATTTTTCTTTTCAGATTGAAATATACCAATATTTAAGCATGCTTTGAAGTAAACACTCCAAAAAAAATTTGATCAGCAATGACATGATGACCACCTAGCTTATATTAAGAAGGTCTCCCCATTGCTACCGAAACAGTGATACACTATGTGTTCTGACACCTTTTTTACTACAACCAGCATTAACCTTTTCCTTGATTTGACACTTTCGCTTTTGATTTACACACACGTGGTTGCAATGTTATAATAAACAGTACACACGCATGGATGTTGACTATAAGAGTGACACACGCACACTAAAAATTTTGCTTATCTTGCAAAACGCTCGCTGACCATGCTACCTGCAATCCAAGGTTCTATTTTATACACACACTTTATTGCCAAAAGTATTTACTCACCCATCCAATTCATTGAATTAGGGTGTTCCAATCAGTTCCATGCTTAAAGGTGTATAAAATTAAGCATCTAGGCATGCAGACCCCTTTTTACAAACATTTGTGAAAGAATGGGTCGCTCTCAGGAACTCAATGAATTCCAGCATGGTTGTGTGATAGGATGCCACCTGTGCAATAAGTCCAGTCGTGATTTTTTTTTTAAATATATATTAAAATTAAATTCAATTAAATTTTATTTGTATAGCGCTTTTAACAATTGTCATTGTCGTAAAGCAGCTCTACACAATCAAAAGAATTATTTAAGTCTGTATGGAATGTGAGTGTGCATGAATCAAAATGAGCAGATTGTCCCTGGT
>JAOVVA010035973.1:0-15274 GCA_028565275.1 Leiocassis micropogon
AACTTTCAGGTGCTTTGATTTTTCTAGGATTGTGTCTGAAGTTGTAACTGTGAACTCTGTGTTAACTTGTGAACTAACATCCTTGTTTTGCTGCAGCTGCTCTCGATTCCAAAGAGTTATTCCTGTAAGCAATTTATACATTGTAATAGATTAGATTAATCTAAAAAATAAAAATAAATTGCAGTATACTTTGTTATCTTATAATATTATACATCCACTACTAGTCAAAGACTTTTACATCTCTTCTAATTCCATGGTCTCTCCTGTTTTTATTTTATTTTTTCTATATTGTAAAACAATGCTGATTCTGTGTCCAAACTTTCAACTTGTACTGCATGTCATAAACACCCTGATTCATATTGTAGTTTCTCTTAACTTAACTGAGTGTCTTGCTATAATAGAGTATGTATTTTTACAGTAGTTGTAGTAGCTATGATAGGACTATTGACTCTGTACTCATCCTTCCTCTTTATAATATAACTGATGGTCTAGAGCACATTTATAAGGCAAGAAATGTCACGAATTAACTTTTAACAAGGCACACCTGACTACCTCATGTATCTGATGAAAGATTGGTAGGAGTGTGCTAAGCTGTCCTCAAAGCTCAATAAACAAAGAAAATACTGGCTATAGCTACTAAAATAGCCATCTAAAATATAAAACATATTCTGGGTTTAACCCTTTTTCATTCACTTCACTACATTATTCCATACAGACCTGGTACTATTGCATCACCTCTGCAGTCGTACAGCATTCCCAGCTGAAACGGGAATCTTTCTATCAAGGTATGAGCTTATCATCATAAAACTAGTAAAGAACAAAAGAAGGAACGAAAGAAAGAAAGACTAACAAAAGTGACTTTTAACTGTTAATCAAAGTGAGGATCTTCCTCTTGATTACATCACAGCTTAATACTGTACAGACTGCTACTGTAATCTATACTGTTAAAGGTTGTGTTGTTGTTTTTCTTGTGCTATTGATAGTGAAGACTGACAGCAATTAAATAAAATAATACACTACCATTTATAAGAGAACCAAGTAAACTGTTTACCCACAAAAATATCTGCGCAAAAACAAAGTAAATCATTGTATTATGATGATAGATATACAACCATAAAAAACTAAACTTGCTAAACCAGTAAGGTTGCTGTCTGTGAAACCATTACTCCCAACAATCCTGCGCTGTTTTTCCTATTACATAGTTACATACATTACATACTTCTGCTTCAGTTAGAACAGAAATCTAGTTGGGGTCAGTAGTTATTTAACATCCTACTATGGTGTAGATACTTTTTAGTAACAGTAGACGGACTGGTGACAGAAGATAAAATCCTCTGTCAGAAGATCATATACAGGTTGTTTAACTTCATTGTTTAAAATAACTCCCCCCCCCCCCAGCCACAAACTAATGTGAATAAAAACAATATATTATTATTATTATTATTATTATTATTATTATTATTATTATTATTATTAATAAATTATACATAATATAATATCTTTTTGTATTGTCTCTTACCTTCACTGCTTCTCATAAATGTAGTTTTTTCTCTCATCTGCTGCTCTAAAAGAAGGCCAAATTTCAATCTCAACTCCTTTCACTTTCCTCAGTTTGAGAGTACCGCCCCCCCCAGAGCCCCCCAGAGCCCAACCCTCTGTTAGAGCCCTGCCCCTATCAGAGCTCTGCTCCGCCCCTTCTCTAAGCCACACCCCCTGTCAGAGCCCCACCTCTCCTTTTTCTGTTCTGCATTATACATATTAACTAATTCAAACTCTTCTCCCTCTACAGTAGACATACTAATCTTCTTATATATTCCTTATATTATAGTTATATAATATAGTTTATATTATGCACTGCACCATGCTCACTCCGATCCTCCAGCACTGCTTGCTACTGTACGTCTTACCATCTCTTTGGGATCGTGGAAGACATTCAACCAGACTCGTTCCTGTTATGGCACCTAGGTGGTGGAATGAACTCCCTCTTAAAGTCCGTACAGCTCAATCTTTGACAATCTTTAAACTACGACTCAAGACATTTTTTTCAATACCAACCCCCCTTCCCAACTGTTTTGACTGACGGCACTTAGTTAGTGACCTACTGTAGTAACCCAGTGTAAGTATCTATTCAATGATGGAAAGTTCAAACATCTTTTGTGAGATGCTCTGGATAAGAACATCTGCCAAATGCTTAAATGTAAATGTATATATTATAGTTCAAAGGGTATGAATACTTTTGCAACGCACTGTAACATTGCTTTTTAGAGGTGTTTTAGGTACTGTAAGTGCAAAATCTCAGAAATGCACCTACAGTAAATGTATGCATCTGAAATCAGCGATTTGCACATCCAAATCAGAAGCAAAACAGAAATATATTTTTAAAAAAGGAACTGCATGGCCCAAAAAATGCCACCACATCCATTTAACCAAGCAAAAAGATAAGCACCTTCCACTGGATAATTCCTGCAGTGATTAATATGGTTTAGCTGCAACAAGTTACTTAAACCCAAGCTCCTCAAGACCCTCATGCATTGAAGGGCAATTGTCCTTGATTGTCAATTATGAACAATTATCTTATGATTGTGGTCAGAATTAACAATTTAATGATCAAATAAGGCAAGATATTTGTTTATTCCTCCCACATTGGGGAAATAAAAAAAAGATAAATTAGTTACACTTTCAAACAAATTGCACTAGCTCCAGCGAAATGAACTAGGATAATATTGAACAGTTTATAATGGTGTTATTGCACAGTTGCTACTGCATAAAAAATTATGATGTTACTATATTTAATATAGTGTAACTATTTTAACTATATTATTATTATAATTATTATTATTTATATCATAATAATAATAATAATTTATTATTATTATTATTATTATTATTATTATTATTATTATTATTATTATTTAAGATACTGTATTGTAACACTATATAACAGTCTACAACAGTGTGCAATATGGAGACTCATTCACTGGGAGCAGCTCTGATTGATAAAAATTAATAAATGATCAGAGATCGATGACTTAAACATATGGTAAACACAGGATTTCCACACACAATCTGAAGAGAATTTGGAAATTGGGACTAAACAGCTGTGTAGTTTTAGGAAAAAACTTATCAGTGAGGCTAACCAGAAACAAAAAGGCTTGAATTTGCTGGGGAGCATAAAGAATCGACTGTAAAGTATTGAAAAAGGGTCAAATGTCCTGATGATTCCAGATTTACAGTTTCAGAGTGATGGTGCATCAGGGTAAGAAGAAGTCAGATGAAATGATGCCTAGTGCCTACGGTCCAAGCCTGTGGGGGCAGTGTTATGATATGGGGTTGCTTCTGTTGGTTTACTCCAGTTTCAGCAGTGTTATCTGCCCAAGAAAATCTTCAATCAGCAATATGAGGGGCAAAATGTGTCATAAAATTGGCATTATTGCCAAGAAAGAAATTATGTAATGAAAACAAATGTTGGACATGAGCTTAGTCCTTCTCTACATATCCTCCACCTAAGGCAACACACTTCTCCAAATGATGGATGAACTGGTGGAGACCTTCTTTGAAGAAACCTTCTTTTTGGCTCTTGAGGAAAAGTTTCACCTTGGTAATCATCTGGTCATCATCTTTGAAACAACAGCTTGAGGGGAAAGACAGTGACTTCTTCAAGTGATGGAAGTGGAAGAAGTCACTGGATGCCACTTTAATACTGTGTGATACGCTGGAGCTGTTACATGATGCGAGTTTGGCAGCCATGTCACGAGATGTGATAATGTTTATTAGAAGATTGTAAAGGGGCTTAACAAATGTTTGAGAGTGCTTGTGAGATGCACAGCAAGATTTGGAGATAGTGTGGGTTTATTAATTGGAAACTAAAAAGTAAACTAATCAAAACTGAACAAAAACTAACAGAGCTCCTTCGTCTCCGGACAGGGCTCTGAAACTAAACCTAAAACTTTCTCGTCCAGTCTGGATGAGTTATCCCTTCTTAGTGCTTATGTCTTATTTTTGTGTGTGCAGTTTTTACTTTAACTGAAAGTGCACACTTAATAAGTGGCGTGCTGCTCTACTGTATCTCACTCTAGTGCTCCAGATTCTGATGTTGACTTGGGCTGGGTCTTTGCCTTTGGCCTTATACTGGAGTGACAGACTCTTAAATGTGGTGCTACAGTATCTAATGTACACACACCATGTGCCAGTTTCTGGGGCCCTAAATAGTCACGCTTACAGGTGTAGTGCATGATTACGTCCATGGTGGTGTCGCCTAGCAACCACACATGAGAGTGACCGTGGATCTGTCGGTTCAGAACTCAGCTCTGCTCATTATGAACAGTGCAGCAAGTCACCTCGCGGATATGCCCTTTGCAAGGCCCGTGTTGTTACAGGAGAATTGTCATCGTACGTGGCAACAAGTTTTTGTCATAATTTTTTCAACCAGTTGCGCCTTTTTAGTTGTGACCCCCTAACAGCATTGTGTGGAGCTTTACTGCGGGGTTTTTAAACAAGAAGAAATATTCGTAGATGTACTCATTTCCAGATATATCATTTGGGGAAATATTTTTTTCATACGATAATACAAATTGTATGCCTGCCCCTCGTACTTGGAAAGAAATTAATGTGACTCTGGGAGGAAATCAAGGTTGTAACATTGCATAATTGTATCAAAATAATGACATGGTGAGCTGGAAAAAAAACAAAAGGCAGTTTACGAAATATTAGATAAATAACAAAATATTAGAGTATGACTGTTTTTTTTTTTTTTGGGGCCGGGCATTGTGGTTTGATACACTTTACAGAGTATTATATATTTATGCTAATTGTCTTTGGATTGAACATCCATGACAATTATCTCACAAAACTGGGCTAATCAGGATATTCTGATTAAGATTCTTTGGCAGTTTAAACAAAAACTTTGTAAAAAAAAAAAAAAACTAGACAGGTAGATATGGTAACTCAAAAACCAGAGAATGGTACAAATATAATAATAATTTTATTTCATTTTCAATCTGTAGATACATTATCCGTTTAAGAAAACCTTAAAAAGTCCATTGATTACTCTTTTTAAAATAATTTCTTCTAAGTGAAAGCCAACAGTGATGGACTCCCGATGGCACCATTTAGAGATAAAACAGGTGATTTGCTAAAAACAGTTTAAATAACAATTTATAACATTGTAAATAACAATACCAGACAGTAACAGTGAAACAATAAAAAAGTTAAGTATTCTTTATTTTTCATTCTTCATTGGTTATCCATTAAAGTTACATTGAAGTTCCCTTTATTTGTAATATTTGATTAAACACTTACACGCACTTAGCGTCTGACACATTGATTAAAGAATAAGCTTTACACATGATGTCGATCTTAAACAGTCATGTACAGTACGCTCCCATCTCCATTCTTATCAAGATTTAAGATGTAAATCACCAAACAGCTACTAAAAATCTAAAGTAAAAGAAAAACTTAAAAGAAATAACTTTAGTCAGTTAAAAAAATTAGAATTCATCAGAGTTATCAGATGTGGAAAGACTCAGGATATAATCTCCTGTATTTGCTTGTTTTTCTCCTGCAGCTTCCTTTGCATTAAATCCAGTTCACTTTTATTAATTTCACACACCTTTATCCCCTCACTCAGATGTTTGCTCACAATTTGCAATTCTTTCTTTTTCTGTTCTAAATTCTTTATTGTATTGTCCAACTCAGCTTTGACCTCCTTTAACTTCTTTTCATTCTGAGTTATTTCCCTCAAATGTCTGTCTTTCCCTTTGTCCTGGACATGCTCGATCATAGGATGTCTTTCTGATAAGGTTAGTAGACTCTCTTTCTTTTTAAGCTCTTCATTTTTTTCTGCCAACTCATTTTTCAGTTTTTTGAGCTCCGTCCTCATCTCTTCAAGTTTTCTGTCCTTCTCCTGCAGTTGGATCCCCAGTGTGGTTTCGCTTGTCATGTTTTGCAGTTTGTCACTGCACTGTGATGCGCCGCCTGGGAGAGACAAAGAGATCTTCTTTCAGAACAGCAAAATGCATAGACAGAAATAATGCTTCTGTAAACCATAGCAGGTAAAGTGATAGGGATGGACAGACACATAGAACAACAATCAGGTAGTCTGACAGACAGACATTCACGTTCACAGCATTTAGCAGAACTAATTACAGAAGTAGTTGCTATTAATCTCTCTCTCTCTCTCTCTCTCTCTCTCTCCCTCTCTCAAACACACATGCATACAGACATGCAGAGACAGACAGACAGACGCACAGACAAAATAAACAGACACATGAATAATCAGAGAAAGAGAGAGAGACGTCCCATACAGACAAACAGCCAGACACAAACAACCACACGTGCAAATAATCTTAGCCATAGACAGCTCACACAGACAGACAAAGTTGGTCAGGTGCATGCTTACACCCACACACACACACACACACACACACACACGTAACCCCACCTTCTTCTTGTGTGTCCATGAGTTTAAAATGTTCTACATCAGGCTGAAAGAGGGAAACACACTATTTAACAGAAATAAGATATAAAGGTGATCTCTCATTTACAGATCTCTTGCTAAACATGACTGAAAAATCCTACATCATTTTTTTGGCCGTGTGCATTACATACACTAGTCACACTGGAGTTAATATACAAGAGGAAGTGCTATGTTTCTAAAATGTTATGCTTCCTAAAATCATACTGTAAATTGGTAAGTTATTATAACACGCTTCATCATGCCAGTGATCAACAATGGAACTTTACTTAAACAAGCAAGCAGACAAACCAATAGGTACCTTAGCTTGTATATGGTTTGCACTGGTGAAAAGAAGGACATCTTTCTTATTGATCTGATTTAATTTATAATCATGATCTGTAACAAAATTGTCAGGTTTGATGTCTGTAGAAACAAATGAGAAATTTATATAATATATAATATAATATAATATATATGAAGGATATTGCACCTTATAATACATCTTATACATGAATTCACATTTGCAATTTTGGCCAGACAAAGACCTGATGTTTATTTTAAATTCATTAGACTATAGTAATATGCTATTTTTAAGTAATTATTTGCAAATATGTCATTTTCTTCGCTACTCACCAGCCAACAGAGGGGTTTTGTGAGTTTCCACGTTTTTCACTTTGGACTGTACTGATTGAATCTGTAGAAAACAAACAAACAAAAAAAAGGACAGAAGGCGTTTTTATTTTTAAGCTTACTGTACATATGTTGGTGTAAATCTGTGCAAAATCCAGTTGCTTTATTGTGAAATCTTAAGATATTAAAATGTAGTTCCAAAATATCTGTTCACTTAACAATTGATCCTCAAACAAACCTTTCTGATAAGTAAAATGAAAATTTGGATCAATTAAACTGCAGTACTTGCTTTGTGTAAAGGTCAGACAGAGGCATTGCTATATCTTCTCCAAAAAAAGCAGCTGCTTTTGGCTGACACTCTTAAAGTAAAAAAACAAACCAAAAAAAAAAAACAGAAAAAACATGTACCTGTGGATTTATGTAGTTTATAATTCTGGTAAACGACTCCTGATTTTTTCGACACTTCAGTAATCCCTGATTTTCACAGAACATACAGTCGACTGTGACAGTATTCTCTCTTTGTACACTTCTGCTGCTGTCTGGTACAACACACTCTGGATTAAATGTGCGATGGAGCACCACCAGAACTGCAGGTTTGTCAGCTTGAGAAAACAAATGAGAGATTTAGAACAAATCTCATCACATTATTCAGTATATATAGAATCAATTCTTTTGAAAGGACATTTTTTGAATACCTGATTCCTGATGAAGCTTTCTCAATGCTGTTTCAATGTCACTTCCAGCTCGTGACACAACAGGACAGAAAACCAGAATGACATCACACTGATCCACTGTAAACACCTGCTGCAGTTGCGGGATTTCATGTTTAAGTCGACTCATGAAGATCTCGTCAGTACTTAGTGTGCGTCCAGTTAGTAAAATAAAATACTTCAGTGTTGCATTTTCTGTGAATATAAAATAATAAATTAGTGGTAAACTCTGATTAGTTATTACTCATTTAATATTTCGTGTTAAATATAGATAGTAAACCTCTAGCTAGGCCAAAACCATTTCCTGCTGAAATTATATACAGCACACTGTGTTGTCTACAATCAAAATGCCAATATTACCAGAGTACACTACTGTATATAGCCAAAAGAACTACATGCCAAAAATATGTGGGCACCTGGCCATAACACTCATGTGAACACTCAATTGAAAAACCCATGGCCATTAGCATAAGATCACTGCAATGATTAAACAGATCTGGGTACTTTAGTTCCAGTGAAGGGAAATCTTAATGCTACAGTATACAAAGGCATTAGACAAGTGTTACAAGTTTCGGCAAGACGTCCACAAATTTTTGACCATGCATATCGTATGGCTTATAACATACGATATAAGATATTCAATCTGTAATCAATCAACCTGTGTCATGATCCTTCCACATTTGTCCCATAGTGTTTGTGTTTTATGATTTAATGTAATAATTCAGCATATGACTGCATTTCCCAGCATGCATGCTGCAGCTTGTTAAGTTGATTAGTCTTTCTATATATAGTGTTTACTCGAGTTTGGGTTGATCTGTTCAGTTCTGTTCCGTTAAGTTTATTGTTCTGTCCACTGTATCTTGTTTTGGTTAGCATTAGTAATTTTCCTACGGTGAGATGAATAAAGATATTATAAAGTTGTTGTATTTATGATAATGTGTGTACATTATGTTTTTGTTTTTTGATGTTTTAACACCACTGTAATAAATCACCATCTGCACCAATCACCATGCATCCTGCCTCTAAATCCTACCATCCTGTTACTAAAGAACAGTCACTACACATTTTTTTTTAAAATTACACACACACACACAAACACACACACACACACACATGGTCACAATGTTATAGTAAACAGTACATGCAAGGACGGAGGTTAAATATACTAGTGATGTACGCGCACTGAGACCAAGCATGGGAATGATTATTGACAATCCTGCAGCGTGCGAGAGAGAAGAACCATTGGCTCAGTTGTGATCAAGACCTCGCTTGTTTATCAAGTTGAAATTTATTTTACAATTCTGCTCGTTTTGCAAAACACTCGCTTATCAAGTTACTCGCAATCCAAGGTCACACTAGTCGATTATTACTCACCAGCCATCCCTGGATGTTTCTTGTTCATTTTCTCATTGTTTTTCTTTTCCTGCTGATTCTGTAAAAAAATGAAATAACACAGAATGAAAGTTTCATGTTTGATTATACTGTATTGTAAATAAACAATAATACAATTTTCAGTGTAAGAGTTTATACAGATTACAGCTGATATAATCTCATATTGTGTTTGGTAACACACTGGCTCACAAGCAAGAGAGATGTAACATGTTACAAAAGTAACAGCATGTTTTGAAAATCTAAAATCAGTGGCATAAAAGTGATTTTATTATTGAACTACTTTTATTATTTCAGGTTAACTAAAATAAATTTATGTTAATACATCTTCATACCTGTGAATAATTAACATGTGCAGCTGAACCCTTAAAAAAAAATTAAATGAAATCAGTAAGAAAGTCAGCACCTCAGAGTGTTCGTCCCTGATAAAAAGCAGCTGTTAACATCAACAGAGTAAACTGAGAAACAGAGTTACTGACTTACCAATGAGCGAGAACCTGTATAAACTATCAGAAACAAAAAAACAAACAAAAAGTAATATTAGATATAAACAATATTTAAATGCATAACTACATCTAGAGCTTTAACTTTTTCTTTTGGCTGCTCCCATTATGGGTCACCACAGTGGACCTTTGTCTACCACATCTTTCTATGTCTCTCCAACCTTCTGCATGTCCTCTCTCACCACATCTATAAATGTCCTCTTGGGCCTTCCTCTTCTCCTCCTGCCTGGTAGCTCCATCTCTAACATTCTCCTCCCAAAATACCCCTCATCCCTCCTCTGCATGTCCAACTCGGTTAATCTGGCCTCTCTTACTTTGTCCCCAAACCCTCTTACCCACACTGTCCATCTAATATACTCATTTCTAATCCTGTCTATTCTTGTTACTCTCAAAGCTAATCACAGCATCTTTAGGTCTGCTGTCTCCAGCTCTGCTTCTTGTCAGCAGCAACATCTCCAAACCATACAAGAATGCTGGTCTTGTCTGGTCAACTGTTTTCTTTTCTTTTTCTTTTCTTCATTTTGAAGATGATCTGATAACACAGGAGAACTGTAGACATTTTTAATTGCGCAACTGGAAGGTCTCTGGGGAGGTTGCCTCTGAGTCGCTCCCTTAAAGAACCCTCACTTGAAGTCCTAGTAGTCCAGAGGGGCAGCTGAGAAGTTGAAAAAGGTGCTGGAGATGTATTGGGTCAACCAGTGAATGTGGGGGTTGTGCTGCTGAAGCTGCTGAATCCTTTAGTTCTGGATTAACACAAACAAAATCTGTTCAGTTTGTTGCAGGACTGGGTCCTTCTGCTGGGCTATGGGTCCATGGATGCCAGTACAATGGAGGACGGAAGTGGGCACTGGTGTGACCAGCGCCTGGGCTAGGTCCAAGTCAATGAAATTACTTGGGGGTTGCAAGTCAATGAATGCCTCCTAATGAGCTTTCCAAGCCCCAACCCCAGAAAGTGTGGCTGGCAGGAATAATAAAATCGGGGCCTGATTTTTGGGTAACTACTGACCCCAACAGGGATGACCACCCCAAGGGTCACTACTTGGCTAGTGGATCACTTCACCAAATCTATACAATATGCTCTTTGGGCCGTGTGGGCCACCACACTGAGTGAGGGTGGGAGCTCCCAAGTGGCTTATTAATTTTTATGCCATTTGCATAGCCCCTTTGTGTAAGTGGCTATTAGGTCCGAATTGTTCCAGTCACTTCCCCCGCCATATACAGATGGTGGAAGCTGGCCTGAACCCTTAAAAAGACCAATGTATATTGAGTGGAGTTTTCAGACAATGCGTTCTGCCATACAGCAGCAGCCAATTCTAATGCCTGGCTCTAGAGCAGAAAGATCATAATGGCCATCTGTCCATCTTGAGGTTTGCATCTCAAAAACAAAAGCAATTCAGTAGGAACGCTTTGCACCTTTTGTGCACATGGCTCGAGGGTTGGTACTGTAGTTGCGTCGAGGCCAACAGGGATTTGAACGTTCTGTTACACAGGGCACGCTTAATGGGCGCGCCAACATCTGATTTATAGAGCCCCTGTGCAGGACTTCGGAGGGGGGACAGTTTAAAGGGAGCTGTTGATTGGGATTGTATGCACTTACGGAAAAACTTTCCTAATGTGTGTTTATTAATTTAAACACAAAAACGGACAACAACAACAAACACAAAAGACACACCATAGCAAAGACATCTCTGGTCACCTCTGGTTCTCTTTGCAACATAAACAAAACAAACAAAACTCCCCTTTTTCTGATCTTTGCCTTTGGACTCTGCAGCATCGCTGCCTGCAGATGTCCCTCTTGCAAGACCTGCGACGTTACACAGTTTTAGCCAAATAATATTCTAATTGAGGCTGCAGAGAGAGCCTCGCGGTAGCTGTGGATCCTCAGGGGGGATCCATGGAGCAACAGGCCACTTGGACACAAGTCAGGGACTGATCACCTGGGTCGCCCGGGCGATGGTGTATGAAGATTAAAGACCCGAAAAACCCTATGACCCTGAGTTCTTCACTGATGACGTGTCCAAGTAGAATGTATTTAAATTCTGCTCATGTTAAATAGAAATGTGTTTTTACTTACCAGGCTCCATGGGGTTTCTTTCAGTTTTCCTTTCTTCTCCTATGAACAACTTTGGGCAAATCTGTAAAATAATAATCATAATAATAATAATAATTTAAAAAAAAAACAAGGGTTCTCTCATTTTAGTTTCCTGGATATGTGTACAATCAAACATTCTGTTTATAATAATAACATATTAAAATTGTCAAATTTTGACAAATGTCAATCTCTGTTAAACAATTAATCTGCAATTAAACCAATCTCTTGGGTAAAATTATGATCAATTAAATGATAGTACTAGCTTTTGTCTAAATGACAGGCAGAGGCATTACGGTAATATGCATATAATTTATGTAGACATCTTAAACAACAGATCAAACATATTTCTAAATTCATAATTTTATACATGAAGGTTTTAGCTGACAACCTTTCAAAAGTAAAAAGAACAAACAAGTACCTGAGCTTTTATGTAATTTATAATTCTGGTAAACGACTCCTGATTTTTTCGACACTGCAGTAATCCCTGATTTTCACAGAACAGACAGTCGACTGTGATTGTATTCTCTCTTCGTACAATTCTGCTGCTGTCTGGTACAACACACTCTGGATTAAATGTGCGATGGAGCGCCACCAGAACTGCAGGTTTGCTGGCTTATAAAACAAATGAGAGATTTACTCAGAACAAATCTCATGACATTATTCAGTATATGTAATCAATTACATATACATATACATATGTATCAATTTTGAAAGGAGTTTTATTTTTGAATACCTGATTCTTGATTAATCTTCTTCAGTGATACTTCAATGTCAGTTCCAGCTCGTGACACAACAGGGCAGAAAGCCAGAATGACATCACACTCATCCACTGTAAACACTTGCTGCATTTGTGGGATTTCATGTTTAAGCCGGCCAATAAAGGTCTCGTCAGTATTTAGTGTGCGTCCCGTTAGCAAAATGAAATACTTCAGTGCTGCCTTTTCTGTGACTATAAAATAATAAATTAGAGGTAAACTCTAATTAGTTATTGCTCATTAAATATGTCATGTTAATTACATTTAGTAAACTTCCATTTAGTCCCAACCATTTGCCGCTTAAATTATAAACAGTACACTATGATGTCTAATAAACACAAAGGCCAATATTAACAGAGTATGCTTTATAGTTGTAAGGTTTTATAATACTGCAATACAATATAATGTAATAAGAAGATTCCTGTGCTCTAAAAACAGACCCCTCACTGTGCTTCCTGATGCCTTATGTGGTAACACCTTCTATATCCTGAATCCAGAACAATATACATCCATATGGCTCTCGTCCACTAGAACCCTTTCGTTTAATCAGAAGAATGTAAATGAGTTTCCTCTCTCCTGTCTGTCTCTGGGTTGCTCTATGACTGACATGTTAATGACTGGTTCTTTTGATGTCCTGACTCTGGAAGAGGGCCTTAACGTCATGTCACGGGTGATATAATTTGGGACATCTAATTCTAGAACTGAATGGAGCTGTTTGACCTCCATTTTAAGGACTGTTGTGAAGGACTGCACAATCTCAGCGAGAGGAGTCATTCTAGGAAGCATTCCAGCTGGTCACTACCTCCAGATCTGCACATGCACACTTTCACTACTTTCCTCCCCTTTTTTCCTTCCTCCCTTCTTAAACCCTTTTCTTTCAAAATTTTCCTAATAAAAAACTCTTTTCCCGTTAGACCTTGCCCCATGCCTGTGTGTCTGTGGTGCCACCCAGACATCAGACCCATTATAATGGTGGAGATGGCACGCAATGTGGGCACCTAGCACAGACCTTGGGTTGAGACCTTAATCACGAGGGTGAGATCTTAAACAGGGACAGGCAGTACCAGCGGCAACAGTGAGCTTGGAGTTGAGGAAGAGGCAATGTCATGGCATGCACCAGTGATGGGGGTGCACCTCAATCTTTTGTCATTCCGCGCTCATTCTGTAAGCTCAATAAGAGGGCCCCTCCCCTTCTAAAGGTGTGTGAAGGGACAGGGCCAATGGAAAAAGGGCACAACTAGTGAATAATCATCTTTAAAGGATCTTAGGCTTTTTCTGCATTATAAAAACAAGGCAGGGTGTTTAGCTCCAGGTAAGACTTTAAACCCCAAGTTAAACTCCATGCCTGGTAGGAGTGAATTATTTGTTATATCTTTATTTAGAAATTAGAAATGTAATTTTAAGTAAAATTTTGAACTCTTGTATGCTGCGCTTGGTTTTAATGTGAAAAAAAAAAAATGACACAGTGAAACCTTTGATTGTGAGTTACCCTGTTTGCGAGCGTTTTGCAAGATGAGAAAAATTTTGTTATAAATTTGGGCTTGATAAATGAGCGAGTCTTCATATATCAAATATCATCGAGTATGCGCTTCTGGTTTTGATGCTGAGCATCACTTGACCACTACTGACCCAATGGGTCTTCTCTCACGCGCGCGCTGCGGAATTGTGGGTAATTGTCTCCCATGCTCGTTCTCAGTGCGCGTGTGTCACTCATATAGTCAACATCTGTGCACATGTGTACTGTTTACTATGATGCTGTGACCACGTGTGTGTGTGCGTGAAGCATCGTTAATCCCCTTCCCCCCTTCCTCCTCCATTCTTCTCTCTGGTCTCAATCACTACAGTACATGTGAGCATACAGCCATGATTCTGTTTCCGAACAAATTATGTTTGCAATCCAAGGTTCCACTGCCTAAGCAATGGATTACACTGAATTACTCATTAGACATTGTTAAAAGTTTACAATTCTAACAAAATTGAGGAAAAACTTAATATCGAATCAGGATATTTATAAAATCATCATAATGCTTATTGTATTGCAATTTTAATGGAATCAGCACCTAGGTATCATGATAATATGATATTGCATGGTGATTGGTAATTTCCATCTTTAGTACATCATGTTTTTCATAATATTTAAACACCATTAAATCTCCCCCATTTATGGCAACCTGTTGCTATGTAGTTCACATATCCTTAGACTTACCAGCCTGCCCTTGATGTTTGCTTTTTATTTGCTCTGTGTTTGTCTTTTCCTGCTTATTCTGAAAATATCAAGTAACACAGATTGAAAGGTTCACGTTCAATTATACTGTATTGTAAATAAACAATGAGAAATGTTTCAGTGTAAGAGTTACTACTGATTACAGCTAATATAATCTCATGTTGTGTTTGGGAACACACTAGCTCACAAGCAGACAGCTGTAGAACATGTGTATTTAGAGATATATGACATATTACAAAAGTAACAACTCTCAAGTCTCCTTGGCTTTACAGACTGCTCTACCCGTTCTGCAAGAGATGGCAGAGTCCCAGAGATCCAGTCTGGTCGTTGTGTTCTCATGACATGTTGGGGTTGTTCCATATATCATTTATTTTTAAATGAATTGATAAAAAAATCTACTTTTTTTTATCAACAAACATCAAAACAGAGTTACTGACTTACCACTGAGTCAAAACCTGTGAAAAAATGAAAACAAACAAACAAACAAAACAAACATTAATAATAATAAATATAAACT
>JAOVVA010036032.1:0-15269 GCA_028565275.1 Leiocassis micropogon
TGCCCCCTACAGGTAATGAAGGGCATTTTCACAGCTTGCCGCATGCAGCCGCGGCAAGTCGCGGGATCCCTTTTCTCAAAATGTGCATTCTTAATGGCCAGGTCTGTACATTGTTTTAGCGATAATTTCACAGAAGCGAGTTCAGAACTAAATCGCTGCTCCTGCTCCATCTAAAGCACTGTCACACTAAAAAAACATCCGAGAAGTTTAGATTAGAAGCTTTAAATAGAATGAGCGAACTAATGAATTTTCTCAAAACGTTATAAAATTAAGTAGAGCTAAATCCCTAAATCTCTTTATAAAATATCGCTGATTATCAACGCGGGAATGAATGGCGAATTCTAGATATTTCACAGAAGCATATATATATATAAATATAAAACTGCACATATGGAATGAAACCTGAGATAGTTACATATACACACTGAATGACGCATAGCTAGTATGCGTGATCCCTTGCGCCATCTGCTGAGAGAAATGAGAATCGCAGGTTGGAAAAGGCAGGAAACGACTTTATACTGGCTTTATACTATATATAGCTTTATACTGGCTTTTACTGGTGCGATTTTGAAAATATAAGCATGCTGGGTGATTCAGCTCACAGAAGTCATGAAAGGAGGGTCCTGGAATTTGATCGAGTGTGAAGTATTTATTTATTTTTTTTCCCCATTGCGGTCAAATGACCGGTACTCGGTGCTTCTAGTGTTAAAATGAATGAATCTTTTTTTGTCATTTAGTTCATTATGTTCTTTTGATCAGAAATAAAATAAAATGTTACATTTTCAATAAACAGACCACATCCTGTAAGACAAACATCTGCATACACAAATTTTGGCTATAGTTCCGTTAATAAAAACATTACAGTGCAGCTAAGGACATATGATAAACAGAATGAGCAGCTCACCTCTCATATCTTCTGGTCTGAGTCATTCATTCTTTTGAATTTATTGCACTGCATAGCATGTATGGGAGTCATGTGTCAAAAGATTGAACAACTAGGACTTGAAGACTTATTAAGAAGAACCTTTCAATTCTGTTTCCTGTATACTGCACTGCATAGCGTCTATGGTAGTCACGTGACAAAAGAACGAAGGACTTGGGACTAGAAGAGTCATTGAGAACCATTCAATTCTGTTTCCTATGTACTGCACTTCATAGGGTCTATGGGAGTCACATGACAAAAGAACAAACGACTCGCCGAAAAGACTCAAAGGTAGCTACTTATTTTTGTTTCCTGTATAACAAAAATACTTCTACTATAACCTACGGAGGTTTTGTGATGCTTTGCGCATGCGCGCCCAGTAGAAAGTGAACGAATCACTCAGACTACTTGTTCTTCTGAGTCTCGTTAAAAATTCATTCAAAAAGAACGAATCGTTTATGAATGACTGGTCACTAGTTATAGACTAGTTATAGTATAGTTATATAAAATGACGGGTAGTCATTTTCAAGTAAAGTTTTTTGATTCAGTTAAGTTCTTCTAAAATTATTAGTTTGAATTAACTTTGATTCTGTTGACCTTTTTGTGTAGTTTATTTGATTGGAAGTTTGAATATTGCTTTTTTTTAAGTTAATGTACACTTTTTGATTAATTAAAATTATCATTTGGGTGAAAGCTTGTTTTTCTACGTCCCCTCATTTTGATGGTAGAATGTGTTTAGCCAATCTGAAAAAAAACTACTAAAAGAGATTTAAAACTGGAATGACCCCCAAAGAAAACTGGTATGATAGTTGGAATCTCTAGAAGAACTGTGGCATATTCCCCAACCTTAAAGCTAATTTTCTCATAAAACCACTGATTGGTTTGGCAAAATACACCTTTGTGTACAACTGTGTGTGTACACTGTCAGGGTTACAGAATTTACACTTGCCAACAAAATTGCCAGACAGACATTGGATTAGTGTATTCCATTGGATTAGTGTATTCCATGATTGCAGTCATTTTAGATTCAGTTTTTTAAAATCCTTCTTAAAGTAAAATACTTTGCATGCTGCCACCTTTGGCACTCATGCTCATGGAACAGAAATTTGGACATAATGTGTCATGAGTCTGGTGTTATGGCTGATGGTGTTGCCGTGGGCAGAAAGGGGCAGGCATAGGCGCAGAGGGGTGTTTTCAACAAGAGTCTTTAATGAAACAATAACAAACCAAGCACAATAAAGAGACAAAACCAAAAGCAAACAACAAACTTAAACTATCACAAAAGGCATATTGTGAAACAGGTGCTATGGCGAGACACCGGCGCGATGGCGGTCTATACAAGGCATATGCTCTATGGTGAAACGCAGGCTTTAAGATGTTTTACACATTGCATAAGCTCCATGTTGTGACACAGGCTTAATGACGACACACAGGCTCTAATACCTTTTTACACATAACATAAGCTCTATGTTGTGACACAGGCTTAATGACGACACAGGACATTACCCACAAACTAAGCATGGAGCTGAAACGGGACAACTCAAGACTAGAGACACAGATGAGAGACAAGAGACACGGAAAGACTAGAGACTGGACTAGAGAGACGGAGAAACTAGGGACTGGACTAGAGAGACGGAGAGACTAGAGACTGGACTAGAGACACGGGGAGACTAGAGACTGGACTAGAGACACGGGGAGACTAGAGACTGGATTAGAGACACGGGGAGACTAGAGACTGGACTAGAGACACGAGGAGACTAGAGACACAGGGAGACTAGAATAGAGACAGGACAAGACTAGCAACATGGGGACTAGAGACAAGACTAGGGCTAAAGACATGGCAATCAGCTAAACATGGCTATTAGCTAAACATGGTCATTAGCTAACCATGGCAATTAGCTAAACATGTCTTTAGCCTAACATACCCTTAGCTACACCTACCAAATAGCTAAACATACAACTAGCTAACTTACCAATAGCCAAACATACAATGTCCTAAACATACAGTGTCCTAAACATAGAGGAAGCTAAACATACAGTGTCCTAAACATAGAGGAAGCTAAACATACAAGGGACTACACCAACACTAGAGACGCAAACAGTACTTACATAACCTTAAGACAAACTAGATTTCACGAAACCGAATCAGCTCCACACACACTGAAACACAAAGGACCTACATATGAGCACAACCTTGAGCCTTGGGACATGCTTGTTGGTTCCATAGCAAAACCAACTAAAATACAATATAAAACAAACCAAAATATAAAACAATCCAAAATGCAAAACAAGATAAACCAAAATACAAAACAAAATGCCCACATAAATGACAGTAATTACCAACAATGCTCGACCCAGTTTCCCAGACTAAACAGCTTTTTATAGACGATCTAATGAGCTACCTCGGTCAGGTGAGCACCCGCATCACCTGACCGAGGTGCCTTCTAGGAAACTGAGTCTGCAAACAAAAACTACAACAAACTAAACAGTACCCTCTAGTGGCGATTCCTTACATAATGTGGAAAAAAAGTTGTCATGCACACTCGCTCCGCGACCGGCACTAGGACCCGGAAGTAGTAAGGTCGCGACTCCGGAAGCATAAAAGGAGACAAAATGGCGCTTCACATCACTTAGTCATTGAGTTGCCCATGCCGGTTCCGACGCTCCGCTTCGCAATCGTGAGTATTCACCGATTTTGTTTTTATCTCGCTCCGAGAGAGTTCTAATAATAATACGCGTGGTTATCCTGCAGATTCGCGCTACTTCCGCGTTTGGGTTCACCATCCATGCTACACGGGCTAACTGCCAACAGTCTTCTGGTCCTTCTCCGGTTAGTTCTGTGACAAAGGTTTTGTTTGTCAAAATGTGGATCTCAAATAATTTGTTTATGACTTAGACAAACACATGCATCCTCCTGCCTTATCTCATGTAGGCAATTTATTTATTTATTTATTCATTAGAGGGTTTTATTAAAGTTGGTAAACAATCAATATTATATCAATATTAGGATCCTGCAAGGATCAAGTGATCAACATACACAGAGGCAGGCAAGAAGAGAACTAAATATAGGATCAAAACTACCTTAGGTATCGTTAATAGAAGACTTAAGAATTAATATTGGATAAGAATCACACAGGATATACTTCACCTAGAATAAGGTAGCGTGAGTATTTATGTACATAGACTAATGAGGGTGGAAACTGAAGGCAGGTGAAAGTAACTATGACACACTAGGGAGATAATCTCATTGCTCTTACAATAACTTTCACTCATTTGGAGAAGTTTTTTAAATTTAGATTTTAGATTTTTTTCAAATTTTTTATATTTTAAATACTTGGAATACATGTTTTATACATTAAATATAAACTGGGTTAACACTCATCTTTGCTGGACAGGTTCAAAAGTTAGTAAAAATAATTTAAATCATCTGATCATATTGGGTCTTGGTATTAGGCAAATACAACCTGGAATACTAAGTATGCCATAGGCCTTCCAAAATATTTAAGAGGTTAAGTTGCAGCTACTGTAGGTGCTGCTAATCAAAAGCCCTTAATTAATTGATCGTCAGCAGGTGTATAGACCTTTATAAAGGAAGATGTTTGGCAGTTTTTCTGGAACATTCAGATGTGTTAATGTACCGTACCAAGCACAGCGGTGAAAGGGTGATGCACTGTACTCAAAATATAAAAGTTGCAATATCATATAAATATACTTCATGAATTGAGTAAAAGTCAGTAAAAAAAATTAAGCAGAGTAACTACATTTAGTACAATGATGTACAAAATTGAGTAAATGTAATAAAAAATTATATGCAATGATTACTCTAAGTGTAAATAAGATTAAATGTGATATTGGTTGATCACAGAATAAATATTTTACACTTATTACACAGTTTCCTGCAAACTGTGATATCGATACAAAAGTGTGTGCAGGGCTTCTCAGGTCTTAAAGAAGAAATGCCAGTCTAAATGAAGACAGGACACTGAATATCCATGACCAAAGGTACCATGTTTTACTCAATAATGATTGAACATCCTTTTGATGATGTGACAAATGTGTAGAGCTTATACTGTAATCCCATAAGCTGGCACCAAAAAAGGAATAAGTGTACAAGTAAGTACAAGTGTGACTGTTACTATAAAGGCGAGCAGACTGGTAAAATAGTACTTCCTTTTAAATGCATACTTTTTGGACCAAGATATATTATCATACTATGAGTGGTCTTCAAGTCAAAGCGGGACTAGTGATGAAAATTCTCTAAAACAAACACGTAAAACCAATTTGATTCTGACATTTACAGAAGATGAGAGTCTTGTCCACAGTAAAACATTTGAATGGTGCAAACATTTTAAAGAAGACAGTCTGTGAATGATGATCCAGTGTTGTGCAGATTCCATGAGCCTTAAGTTTCATTTGTAAAGGCAGTGACAAATGGTGTTAATGGACAAAGGTTTATGTGGGTCTAAGCCGACATCATAATATCCACTAAAGAATCATAACAATCTTTACGCAGATGTGATGGGTATTCTTGAATTTCTTGACAATATTGTGCTACCAGATTTAATATATTTCTGACATATTTTCAAAAAAGAATTAAATTCACCTGATAAATAATCAAATAAGGTGTTGTTGTAGGAAAAAGAATGTTTAAATCATGAGTTAATCAAGCACAGCAGAACTAATGGCAAGCAATGGTTCTTAAACACTGTGTATCAGCTCAGGAGTTTTGTTAATGAAGAGATAAGAAATAAACTCTTACCTGAAACGGTCTCATTATGTCTTGTATGTGCCTTCATACATAGGTCAAAGCATGTTATTGTAGCTTTAGTAACACAGTAGTCTAGAATAAGTACAGGTGCATCTCAATAAATTAAAATATCATCGAAAAGTTGATTTATTTCAGTAATTCAATTCTTGTGAAACTCATACAGTAGATTCATTACACACAGGCTGATATATTTAATGTGTATATTTCTTTTAATTTTGTTGATTATAGTTTACAGCTAATGAAAACCCAAAATTCTGTTTCTCAGAAAATTTCAATATTGTGAAAAAGTTTAATATTGCAGACTGATGGTGTCACACTCTAAAGCATTTTAATCAGCTAATTAACTCAGAATACCTGCAAAGGTTTCCTGAGCAGCTAAATTGTCTCTCAGTCTGGTTCAGTAAGGCTACATAATCATGAGGAAGTACATTAATGGAAAGTTGAATAGAAGGAAAAAAAATTGTGATAGAAAAAGGTGCACACTGCAGAGATAACCGCAGCCTTGAGAGGATTGTGAAATAAAGCCCATTTAAGATTTTGGTGGAGATTTACAAGAAGCGATATCCAAGATGGCGCCGGTGAGGTCGGCTGCCATCACGACTTCTCCGACCTCTTTTACCTTGTTTTTATCTTAGTTAATTTTCTGTAACTTTAAACCAGTAAAATCACCACCATTGACTACATTAGGTTTGATAGAGACACTCTTGTTTCTATTGGTATACAATGTACTCTCAATTCAACGTTTTTAATTCCGGATCTGAGCTGGCCGAGTGAGATCCTGAGGGAGAACAAAGGACGCGATGCGAAGTGGCGTCCCCAAGGGGAAACGAGCCGGTGTCAGGAACAGGCTGAGAGTCTGTACACACCGCACACCTCTGCCTACCATCCTGCTTGCCAATGTCTAGTCACTGGAGAACAAACTCAATGACCTCAGGGACAGGGTAAAGTTCCAGAGAGACATTCGGGACTGCAATCTCCTCTGCTTCACCGAGACATGGCTAAACCCAGCGGTGCCGGACCACGCCATCCATCTAGGCGAATTCTTCTCGGTTCACCGCATGGACAGGACACGGGACTCTGGGAAGTCAAGAAGAGGTGGCGTGTGTTTAATGGTGAACAGCAGCTGGTGCAATAGCGCAAGCGTGTTCCTCTTACACGCTCCTGCACACTCAACCTGGAACTACTGATCATCATGTGCCGTGCTTTTTACCTTCCTCGGGAGTTTACATCGATCATAATCAGCGCAGCTTATATTTCACCACAAGCGGACATGGACACTGCCTTATGCAAGCTGCATGAGGCACTCACACAGCATCTAACACAACACGGGACACTGTGCTTATTGTGGTGGGGGACTTTAACAGCGCCAACCTCAAACGCGCAGCGCCAAACTTTCATCACATCACATCACCTGCCCCACGAGGGGCGAAAGGACACTGGACAATTTTATATTACAGTCAAGGACGGCTACAAGGCACAATCTCGCCCTCCGTTTGGGAAATCCGACCATCTTCCTCATGCCAAAATATAAACAAAGGCTTAAACAGGAAGCTCCGGTTCAAAGAGAGGTCGCGCACTGGACGGACCAATCGGTGGCCATGTTACAGGACGCACTCGATGACGCAGACTGGGACATGTTTCGCCGTAGCTCTAATGACATCAGCGTGTTTACGGAAGCGGTTGTGGTATTCATCGGGAAACTAGCGGATGATATCGTGCAGAAAACACCTATCAGAACGTTTCCCATTTAGAAGCCGTGGGTGGATAAAACCATCTGCAACGCTCTGAGATCTCACACTGCTGCCTATAATGCAGGACTTGCGTCGGGTGACATGGACTTGTACAAGGCTGCATCATATAACGTGTGGAAAGCGGTGAAGGAGGTGAAGCAACGCTACGGAAGGAAACTAGAGTCACAACTCCAACAGAGTGACTCTAGGAGCCTGTGCCAGGGACTAAGGACAATAACGGACTATAATGCACCAACACCCGGTATGACAAGCGTGGACATGTCTCTGGCAGACGAGCTAAACACTTTCTACACTCGCTTCCAGGCTGCAGTTAAAGATGCTAGCGATGCTAATGCTAGCAGCGCTAACAGCTGCAGACAGGAAGACACTGCCAGCACCAGAAACGCCTTCATCATCTCCAAGCAAGACGTGAGGAGAGCCTTCGGGAGAGTGAACACCAGGAAAGCAGCAGGACCAGATGGCATCTCGGGTCGAGTCCTCAGAGCCTGCGCAGACCAGCTAGCACCTGTTTTCACAGAAATATTCAACCTCTCTTTATCTCAGTCAGTGATCCACATGCTTCAATGCAAGTCCATCATTGTTCCTGTTCCAAAGAAACCCCATCCTGCTTCCCTCAATGACTATCACCCTGTAGCCCTCACCTCAGTAGTGATGAAGTGCTTTGAGCGGCTGGTTAGGGACTTCATCATTTCTTCACTACCGGACACACTTGACCCACTACAGTTCGCTTACCGTCCAAATCGTTCAACTGACGATGCCATCTCTCACCTCCTCCACACATCACTCACTCACCAGGACACTAGGAGGGGGAATTATGTTAAAATGCTCTTCATTGACTACAGCTCAGCATTTAATACCATAATTCCCTCCACACTCAACACCAAGCTGGAACACCTGGGACTCAGCTCATCTCTGTGCCAGTGGATCTCTGGACCAACTGGTAGACCACAGGCATTAAGGATGGGTGAACATGTCTCAGCCTCCCTCACTCTCAGCACTGGAGCCCCCCAGGATTGTGTTATAAGCCCCCTGCTGTACTCTTTGTACACGTATGACTGTGTGGCCACTACCAGCTCCAAACATCATTAAGTTTTCGGACGACACCGTCATGGTGGGCCTGATCTCTGACAACAACGAGTCGGCCTACCTGAAGGAGATTAGGAATAGGGAGAACTGGTGCCAGAGGAACAATCTCCTTCTAAACATCAGTAAGAAAAAGGAGTTGATAGTGGATTTTAGCACTAAGCAGGAAAGGAACTACCAGACACCTGTCATCAACGAGAGCCCAGTGGAGAGAGTGGACAGCTTTAAATACCTCAGTGTTCACATCACACAGGACCTGTCATGGTCCTGTCACATCAACACCGTGGTGAAAAAGGGCCGGCAGTGTCTCTACCACCTAAGGCGCTTGAGAGACTTCAGACTGCCCTCCAAGCTGCTCAGAAACTTTTACTCCTGCACCATAGAGAGTATCCTGACGGGAAACATCTCAACCTGGTTCGGGAACAGCACCATGCAGGACAGACAAGCTCTACAGAGGATGATGCGATCAGCTGAGCGCATCATTTGCACCAAGCTCCCTGACCTGTACTCTATCTACAGCAAGCGGTGCTGGACCAAGGCCAGGAAGATTGTGAAGGACCTCAGCCACCCCAGCAATGGATTGTTCTCTCTGGTGCGGTCAGGAAAGCGATTCCGCTCCCTGAAGGCCAACACAGAGAGACTGAGTCAACACAGAGAGACCTTTTCCCGCAGGTGATACAATCTCTCAACCAGATCACTACTCAGACCTAAACAATCTCTGCGTTTTTGCACATTGCACAATTCACAGTTATGGACATTATACAGGACTAATCCTCTCTGCATTTTTGCACACTACACAGTAATGGATATTAATGCACAATTGCACATACCCCGGACATTCATTGACATTGTACATTGCCCGTTCATGCACATTTGCACGTTGCAGATTATATACATTTATGGACCATGGACATCTACACACATCTACACACACATGCACATTTGCACACTTCCTGGACATTTCCACTTGTTTCCATTTAAATTCATCTTTATATTTTCTTCTCATTGTATAGATAAGTTGTTTTATATTTCTTATATATTTTTGCAGTTTTTTTTATATTTATTTCTTGTTAACTGTTTTTACATTTTAAAGTCACAGGTGGTCGTTTAAGCATTTTACTGCATATCGTACTGTGTATGTGACAAATAAAATTTGAATTTGAAAAGTGGACTGCAACTGGAGTCAGTGTTTCAAAAGCCACCACGCACAAATATATCCAGGACATGGGCTACAATGGTCACATTCCTTATGTCAAGACACTCTTGAACCAGAAACAATGTCTGAGGTGTCTTACCAGGGCTAAGGACAAAAAGGACTGGACTGTTGCTCAGTGGGCCAAAGTCCTTATTTTAAATTAATGTAAATTTTGCATTTTATTTGGAAATCAAGGTCCCATAGTCTGCAGCACAAGAGGACAGGCACAAAATACAAGTTGCTTGAGGTCCAGTGTAAAGTTTGCACAGCCAGTGCTAGTTTAGGGAGCCATGTCACCTGCTGGTATTGGTCCACTATGTTTTCTCAGATTGATGGTTGGCACAGCCATCTACCAGAAAGTTTACAGCACTTCATGAAAACCCAAAATTCAGTTTCTCAGAAAATTTCAATATTGTGAAAAAGTTTAATATTGGAGTCTCATGGTGTCACACTCTAAAGCATTTTAATCGGCTAATTAACTTAGAATACCTGTAAATGTTTCTTGAGCTTTTAAACTATCTCTCAGTCTGGCTCAGTAGGCTACATAATCATAAGGAAGTACATTAATGGAAAGTTGAATGAAAGGAAAAAATTGTGATAGAAAAAGGTGCACACTGCAGAGATAACCGCACCTGTGAGAGGATTGTGAAATAAAGCCCATTTAAGATTTTGGTGGAGATTTACAAAAAGTGGACTGCAGCTGGAGTCAGTGCTTCAAAAGCCACCACACACAGATATATCCAGGACATGGGCTACAATGGTCACATTCCTTATGTCAAGACACTTTTGAACCAGAAACAATATCTGAGGTGTCTTACCAGGGCTAAGGGCAAAAAGGACTAGACTGTTGCTCAGTGGACCAAAGTCCTTATTTTAAATAAATTTTGCATTTTATTTGGTAATCAAGGTCCCATAGTCTGCAGCATAAGAGGACAGGCACAAGTTGCTTGAGGTTCAGTGTAAAGTTTGCACAACCAGTGGTAGTTTAGGGAGCCATGTCATCTGCTGGTGTTGGTCCACTATGTTTTCTCAGATTCATGGTCAGCACAGCAATCTACCAGAAAGTTTTCATCAC
Source organism: Leiocassis micropogon (assembly GCA_028565275.1). Taxonomy (NCBI): domain Eukaryota; kingdom Metazoa; phylum Chordata; class Actinopteri; order Siluriformes; family Bagridae; genus Leiocassis; species Leiocassis micropogon. The sequence goes on from JAOVVA010036032.1 coordinate 10,795, forward strand.
TTTATGCTTCCTTCTGCTGACCAGCTTTTTGAAGATGCTAATTTCATTTTCCAGCAGGACTTGGCATCTGCCTACACTGCCAAAAGTACTAATACCTGGTTTAAGGACCATGTTATCCCTGTGCATGATTGGCCAGCAAACTCGCCCAACCTAAATCCCATGGAGAATCATGAGGATTGTGATATCAGAATAAAATGGGCTTCTATAACAGTTCAGCAGTGCCACAGACTGAACTTCTTCATGCCATGCTGCATTGCTGCAGTAATTTATGCAAAGAGAGCCCAACCAAGTATTGAGTGCTGTAGATGTTTATACTTTTCAGAAATTCAATTTTTTTTTGCTCTTAATTAAGTAACTTAAAATATATCTATCTCTGTGTAATGAATGAATGAATATATATATATATATATATATATATATAACTTTCATTTTCAGAATTGAATTACTGTAATAAATCAACTTTTTGATGGTATTTTAATTTATTGTATTTCATTGCTTTTGTATACCCTGCATTCTGAATAAAATCTAATTTGAACTTGACCGTGATCTTGAACTTGTTTAAGCCAAACAGTAGTTCTACATTTCATTTGATAAGAAAATCTATTCAAATAGTTTGAACTTATTTGAAATAGTTTTGCTTACATTTCCTCAGTGAAAAGCTGTATTACAAAATAATATACTTTGTTATTCCCACATATGCTAATATCAACACCCTTTGACAGGTTAGATTGTAACAGTGTAATCAATGTTATTTACGTCACCTGTTTAAGATTTTGAAGTTATGGCTAATCAGTCTATACTTCACCATTAATGTTATACTATGAGTGAAATAACCAACTGTCTAAAGATCTGGCTACATTACATTTAAAGTTGTATAAATAAAATGTTACCTGCATTACCGTATTTAAGAGAACATATAACACAACTGAACTTGTGATATGAAACATTCTTATTACAATGCATAATAGCTCATATTTAGACTTGACATGTATTTTGAATATGACAGAACAAATGCATTTTCACACTAAAAATATATAAATAACATTTTCATCTCGACCCTTATCTGCTGGCATTTCATATTCAGATTCAAAGTTTTTTTTTTTTTCTTCATTTGATCTTGAAACTGATTTACATAAAATATTTAGTATTTAAAGGCACAGCCTCCAGGTAAACTTCTTTGGAAGTTGCTCAGTGAAGATACACAAAGTGACTGCAACAGTGGATTTGAAATCTTTGGATTACAGGTCGGGTTTAATATTTAATGATGGTCTTTAAGATTTGCAAAGCTTTTCTGGTTATTGTTAATCACCATTTTCCTTTTACTATTTTATGTGGCTATTAAAACACTTATACTGTAAGTGTTTTAATAGCCACATAAAATAGTAAAAGGAAAATGGTGATATAACAGCATGGGTATACCATAAAAAAGCTGTAAAAACTGATTTGTTTTCAATGACAGCCTTTTCCCACAAAAGACATTCTCCATAATTTAAAGGCAACATTTTTATTAGGTGTGTTTTAAACAATATTGCATGAACTGAAAAACGTATTATTTTTTTTCTTGCTGTAGTATTATGTCATTTAATGATGCTCTTTTCCTATAAAAGCAGATCTGCTTAATTAAACAAAAAGCACTTTAAGTTGATTTCTTAAAATGTGACTTTTTTTCTTTACTCCCTAGATACTGTTTCATTATGAAGGCATACTTCTTTCTCCTTAGTTTCACAGGTGAGGGTGTATTTATAAATGTTTGCCTCACAAATGATTTAGATTAGAAGAGATAAGATTAGATTCAACTTTATTGTAATTGTGCTGTAGGGTCGAATCTTTAAGGATTTGGGTTGATTTTATTAAACTGAATAAAAATTTTTAGCGTACACTTTATCACCTACCCGTCCAGCATTTAGTACGATTTAGTGTATCTTACCAATTCTGCTTATCACATGGCCATTGATGATAACAGTGGCGGTCGGTCAATAAGGGGCGCTGGGGCACCGCCCCCTTAAAGTTAGGCAGAAAAGAATGCTACTTTACCATGTAATTATTTAGCATTATTTTATTATTAAAATTAATAATTATTAAGTCATTTAGTCAAAATATTCCGTGGTATTTCTTAATATAATTTATTTACACACACAAAAAAAAACTGTATTATGTTAATTTGTGTTCGTGTCTGTGGGGCGCCGGACAAACGAGTGTCTATGTAGGCACGTACATTTTTGAAAAGCATGTGATTTGAGGCTGAGCTCTAATTGGATTTTTTCAAATCATCCCCGAACCCTCCCACTTTTGTTCTTAGCGAATCAATATTGTTTTTAAATATTTGGGCTCATGTGATTGGATCATTCTCAACGAGTTTTATTAACGGTCAGCAGATTGTTAGTTAATGAATTAAATAGTGATTGACATAGAAGCCAGCAAAATATGAGAGGAAATTCAGTAATTTCTTTGGTAAAATACCCCTTCGCAAGGCGATCAGACGAAGAAAGAAAAAAAGTTAAAGAGCTTAGACCTGATCTGGGCAAATGTTTAGACTTCAAAATACATGACCAAGACAACCGTTCTTTATAAAGAAACAAGAATTTATCGAACTAATCTACGATATATGAAACTACACTACTGAAACACGCACACGCACATTTGTTCTTATACGGTGGTTCGGGGGAATCACAGATTGGTTGGTGCACTGAGGGTTGAGATGATGTTTTACGGGAAAGCCCTTTGATGAGGCCTTGGTTGCCTGGTTACTGATGGCGGTGCTCTAGAACTTCTTCTGAGGGTTTTTTCGAGGACTTTGGAGTTCTGGCACAAAGTCTCGATGAGAGTTCTTGAAGAGCGGATGACGCCAGCAGAGGCAGCGTAATGCCTGCAAGGGTGCAAGCCCGAGTTGCTTGGAAGAGGTTGTTGAAGTAGATTATGGTCTTGGGCAAGCTTGCTGGTTACCTTAGGTTTTTGACCCTTCGGAGTCGGTCCGTCCCAAGGGTTACTGATCCAATCAGATGTGGTTGTGGGGCTTAACCACGCCTCACATGATTCTCCTTAGCCCGATGTTTCTTGTGGTTCCCATTAGCCCAATGTTTCAGCTGTCACATGGGGCCCATCTGATTGTGATACCTTTTTATAAAGTAATTTTACATGCGCTCTATGCACATCCCATATCTTACACAATAATTTCTATCTTCATCTAATTAAAGGGGTTTGTAAATGCTGATTACACTTCTTAGTTATACAAAATAATCAAATATTACATTGTTTAAAATAGTCTCTATGCCTTATGCCTCTTTGTTCATTGAGCCACGAGGAGAAACATGGGACATTATGTGTCTTGAGGTCAATGGTCAAAATGTGACTTGGTGGTTTCCCCCCCAATTCAGGACGAAGGTGTAAAACTGTCTGCTTTGTTTACTGGATCGCATTTGTTTACTGGATTACAATATTGTTTATGGGTTTACTTCTAGGCATCTGGTCTTAGCGTGGCACCAGGCACAGCAAACTTCCTGTCCCATGTCTGGTTGAGTTTCCCGCAGCTTAATTTTACAGACGCTCCTTTATGTTCGCGGATCAGATAGTTAGCATCTAACTGAAAGTGCATAAGTGGCCTATTTACAATAAATAAATACAATGTGTTATACAAACAGCATTTGGTAATAGAGTTATGGTATACATAGTGATATAATAATGTACAGGATAACTGTGCAACATTGTGCAGTGGATGTGCTATAGTAAACAGAAGGTGATTTATTTATCTATAATTTGTCTATAAATAATGTTAAAGGATACCGTCATTGCTTTACTTATTTATTGTTTTTATTAAACCATTGGCTTTTCTTCATCTTGACTAATGGATCTCAAATTTTTAGATATGATGGTAGGATGTGAATAATCAATCTAAAAAAACTAGCAAAAGAGTTTAAAACAGAGTTGACCCCATAAGCAAACAGGTATGACAGTTAAAATCCCTAGAATAACTGTGGCACAATCTCCAGACGTAAGCTAATTTCCTTATAAAACCATTGATTTGTTTAATACAGTTATGTAAACAAGTGACAAGTGTGTGTGCGTTTGTGTGTGTGTGTGCGTTTGTGTGTGTGTGTGTGTGCGCGTTTGTGTGTGTGTGTGTGCGTTTGTGCGTGTGTGTACATATATACTTTGTTGCATGCATTTTGAGTGTCAGTTACAGAATTCAATTTCTGAGGCTATTTTTTAGATAAACCATGAGCGCCTTTGTGTACCAGAGTATTTTAGGCAAATGTAAGGTCATCTGTGTGACATCTTGGTCAAAATTGGGTCATGCAACACAACAATGTTCCACAACACACCAGTAAATCTACATCAGAATGGATGAATAAATCGCCTCCGAGTGGCGCAGTGGTAAAGCGCTCGCCCTATCATCGGGAGCGCTGGTTCGAGCCCCGGGTGATGCTGTTTTCCTCTCACAGCCGGAGGCACAGAGAGAGCTGATTGGCCGAGCTCTC
>JAOVVA010036140.1:0-15263 GCA_028565275.1 Leiocassis micropogon
TGTGGGAGCGCAAGTACCTCTCATCCCTCCCCCCTGAGAGAGCTCGGCCAATCAGCTCTCTCTGTGCCTCTGGCTGTGAGAGGAAAACAATATCACCCGTGTTCGAACCAGCGCTCCCCGGATGATAGGGCGAGCGCTTTACCACTGCGCCACTTGGAGGCGACCTAAAATAGATTTTAAGGGTAATAGGACATAATAACTTTGTGTCAGGTGTACTATTAAGCACCATGGTAATGTATAAAAAGTTTTAAGTGCAAGCTTTACTTAAGTAGAGTGAACAAATTTGGATTTACAATGTATAATTAGAGGTTGCTAAGATTTTAGATATTTTTCTAATAAGTAATTAAAAAAACATTTTTTTATTTATCCAAAATATTTATTTCAAATAATAAAGTCTTTGACCCAGGGAAAATGATTGATTGGAACATAACAGCAGCCCCTAAGGCGTTATTTTTACCAGAAATAGAGCTCCAAAGTTGGCTAAAATGCCAGACTTCCACTCTCTCTCTCTCTCTCTCTTTCACTCTCTACAGATTAAATGCTGAAACTTGATAACTGCTGAAATGAAAATTTAGACATTAAGGATTCAGTGTGTTATGTTCACAACTATGTTACGTGCACAGAAGGAGTTAGCATTGATAAAAGCATGCATTGTTCTCTAGGGTCATGTTGATATTATGTAAGTTGCCAGATGTTACCATGTGATGTACGGACTTTTCTGAGTTGTATGGCATGGTGTTGTGTTGTGTTGTGTTGTGGGTGTTCCAGTGTGCCCGCGACCTCCTGAGGAGGACGGCTCAGAGCTGAGTGGAGGACAGCTATTTTTCGAGCCAGGGAAGGAGGTTACACTGTCATGCAAACAGGGATACTCGAGCCAAGGAGGATCCCGCAAAATAATCTGCAAAAAGGATGGAAAGTGGACCGAGCGCGGCCTAAAGTGCTCCCGTGAGATACAGCGCAGTACACAAACACTACACAAACTAGAGAACTGATCAATCTAATTTATAAAGATACTGTAGATTGGGATTTACATCCAAAAATACATTTCTATTTATGTTTCCTGGTTTGTATGTTTTATTTTAATTTCTAAAAGAAAAGTAATTATAATAAAAGAAATTATAGAAATAATCAAATTTACTGTAACTTAGTTAAAGCAACCATCTTGGACAAATACAATAATTTTCTTGGAATGATTAAGCAAAAGTCCTGAGCTACCCCTCATTTTTTGTTAGAAGTTACAAGGTAAACAAGTTCAGGTACAGTGATTTCTTGCGCCATGTGCATACATAAATACAGTGTACAGAAACAAACAAAAAAAAGAGTTTGTATAATTCTAACAAGCTTTAATGACAATATTTGGTATGACCACCATTACTCTTCAACACAGCCTAAACTCTCCTAACACAGCCTAAATTTTCTTTGAGTAGTCTTCAGGAATAGTTCTCCTGTCTTCTGTTCGGTTCTCTGTCAGGATGATCCCACACTGATTCAATAATCTTGAGGTTGGGGCTTTGGGGAGGTCAATCCATGACTGACACTGTTCCATCATGCTTTTTTCCCCCTATCAAGATATGCTTTGACTGCATTGGCAGTGTGTTTAAACTATTCATCAAGGCAATATGAAAAATAAAAGAAAACTGTCTGTTTTGAAGCAAAATATGATGGAATGAGGGGTGGCATAGGATTTTTGCAGCTTTATTTGTCACATATAAATTACTGCACAGTGAAATTTTTTCTTCACATATCCCAGAATAACTGGGATCATGGTCAGCCATGATACTGTACAGCGCCCATGGAGCAGATAGGGTTTTGGTCTTGCTCTTGCCAACAATGGCAACCTGGTAGAGCTGGGGCTTGAACCCCCAACCTTCTGATCAGTAACTCAGTTCCTTAACCCTCCAAGATACCACTGCCCCTGTTAATATAAATAATTATGTACACTACCATCAAAAGTTTGGACACACCTTCTAATTCCATGGTCTTTCCTGATTTTTTTTCTTTATACGTTGTCAAAAATGCTGAAGGCATCCAAAATCTGCAATAATCTCCTTTGAACCGTTGATATTGAGATGTATCTGCTACTTATGAATATGCTCTGTAAATCCTTCATAATGGCTCTAATCTGAGGTAAGTTTTGGCCTTGCTTTAGCGTGAAGGTCTTCATGAGAGCCAGTTTCATTATGGTGCTTGATGAGTTTTGCAAATGCACTTGACAATACTGTTCTTGCAAGAACTATTCCAGAATAGCTGACCTTTGTGTGTTAAAATAACAGTTTACTGTTGTTGTTACTTAATTACCTAATTCCATATGTGTTATTTCATAGTTTTGAAATCTCTAGTATTGTTTTAGAATGTAGAAATTAAATCCTGAAACAAACAACCAAAAAAAAAAAACATTCTCATAGAAGGTGTGCCTCGAATTTTTGCCTGGTACTGTAATTATGCTATTAATCTAATTTGTGGGAAATTATTTAACAAAGAAACACGGTCTTCCTTTCTTCAAGAAATTGCTAATAAATTTATCAGTTTATTTATTGGCTTTACAGGCTTACGGCTGGAAAACGTTAAAAATAAAGCAGTTTTTAAGGATAAACGAGTTGTATTTTGAATTAAAGAGAAAAATAAAGAGATAGACTGGTCATGTTTTTTTTTTTTAAAAAGTTAATGTTTACAGCTAATACAAGAATATACAAGCCAATAGTTTTTTTTTTTTTTTTTTGCAAATCTTCCAAACTATAAAAACATTATAAACATAACAATACATTAATACAAAATGCAACATGCTGTTTTGAAATATTTTGCCACATGCCAAGTTTGCTGTGGTATCAATATTATAAATGACTTTAATTTTGGGTGTGTTATTATAGGAATCAGCTTCAGAGCATCAAACCACCCAGGCGTTGATTATTCCTCTATAAACAGCACATAAGTTGTATTCCTTATTTACTCGAGCAACGTAAACCATTCCTTAAAACCAGGATCAGATAAATTCTTTTGCAACTGAACACACAGACACACACATGTGACGCACATATTATACGCATTAAAACCTTTGATCCCACTCTACTTATAGCGCAGTCATGTCAGACCTCGCCGTGTTTACTTTCCGAGACATCTGTAAACACAGACTTTTGTGTTTCTCCCAGTGCTGTCATACTCACACAACCAGTTTCAGCTCTCAACTTCTCAAGCATTCTTTGAAATTCCTCCACACAAGGCAATAATCAGTACAAAGGCACAGAATCAGTTGCATGCTGCACACCACATGTTCCTATGGTGTGAGTTTTATTATGCTGTAATGTTCCCGTTCAGTAAAGCGGTGTCCGGTTCCTGAATCACCTCAGAACGGAAAAGCAGACTTCAACCAGATTGTTTACAGAGGCGTCATCACGTATTCCTGCAACGACGGGTGAGTGTATTTCACTTTACACTACCAAGCACCTTCTGATTCCATGATCCTGATTTTATTTCTTTCTACACTGTAAATAATGATGGAGATGTTTAAAATATGCCATAATCCTCCTTTTGATATTGGGATGTGTGTGTGTGTGCTATTTTACCCTGTATGGCCTTCATAACGGCTGAACTTTGTGTCTTAAAATAATAACTGACTGTTGATGTTGTTATTTAATTACCTAATGCCATATGTGTCAAAAAGAAAAATCCAGTATTGTTCTAGAATATAGGAAATAAATCCAAACGTGTGTCTGACTGGTACTGCATACAGTATATGGTCTAACATCATTTTATGAAATCTTGTATGTATTTGCCATTTATTATGTACACAAACCCTGAACCTTAACATATTTCAGTGCGATGGGAACTATGTAACTGTTCCGTGTGGTGCGCTGCGGAGAGCCGCACCACGAGATGTTTTAATGATAAAGAGAGGGGATCAACGAAATAGGAGTTTGTGAGAGTACTAGAGTACTTATGATACGCACGGGAAGACCTTCCCGTTTGGAGATGGCGTGGGGTTATTCATTAGAAACTAAAAAGGAAAAAAAAAAAAAAAAGAAAACTGAAAACACAAAATAAACAGAGTTCAACCGTCTACGCGAGAACGGACGGGGCTCTGGAAATTGAAACAAATACTTATAACCTCTCGGCACTTATGCCCTTACCGAGGACTTATTGGAGAGAGAGAGAGAGAGAGAGAGAGAGAGAGTTTCTTAATTTGTGCTTTGCACTACTATAACCAAGAGCGCACGCTAAACTGAGGCGTTTCTCTCTCTCTCTCTCTCTCTCTCTCTCTCTCTCTTTCATTCGCCGGCGTTTTAGGGAGACAGAGACTTTGTCTTTGCCTCTCTTGGTCTTTTCCTTTCTTTCCTTGTCTTTGGTCCTGATACCTTACCGGTGCTACCTAAATAATCACACGAAGTGGCCGAGCTATCAGGATCCGTATACAGTATAAACACGCCGCCAGGTGCGGCTCGTTCAGCCTGTTCGCCTGACGGCGGCGTTGCCTGGCAACCGTGTGTATAAATGGCCGCGCATCGTTCTTCTTTGTCTTTCGCGCGTTTTCCCTTTCAGGGGTGGCCACAGCGAATCATCTGCCTCCATCTAACCCTATCTTCTGCATCCTCTTCTCTCAGCCCAACTAACTTCATGTCCTCTTTCATTACATCCATGAATCTCGTCTTTGGTCTTCCTCTAGACCTCCTGCCTGGTAGTTCCAACCTCAGCATCCTTCTACAGATATATTCACAATCTCTCCTCTGAACATGTCCAAACCATCTCAATCTGGCCTCTCTGACTTTATCTCCGAAACATCTAACACGGGTTGTCTCTGAACTCTGTCCTGAACTCCCTGAGATAAGTTTTTTAGCTCCCGTGACCCTACACAGGATAAGTGTTATGCTTATGTTGTTGATATGGTCAGGCAATGATCTGTAAGTAGAGATTTATTAAACATTTATGGAGTTCTGCAGTTTCAGAAGTTTGTAACAGTCAAGAAGATTGTATATGATTTGAAGTCATTATTTCATACTAGAGATTGAGCATTTCCAGGAGAACACACAAAGAATGATTATATTATTATTAGGCTATATATTATATTACTTTAAAAATGGGAAACCAAAAGAATGAAAAAATAACAACATCAACAAATAAATACTGTGGGATTGCAAACATTTTTATAACAGCACTACATGGGATCTGAACAAACACCTTTGGAGCTGGGTCAAAAGCATTATGAGTAAAAGTGGTGCCAAAAAAAAAGAATGGAACAGAGACAAAAAAGAACAATAGTGAACACTAATGAATATGTTTTCATTTTTACTTAATCTTAAACAAATAATTTTGAGACATGCCATTGCTGATGGACTGTATTCTTTATTTACATTGGAGAAAATAACTATTTGTTCTCCAGATTTTGCCCAATTCCAAAAAAATTAAGAAATTAAATTATAATTTTTATTGTAACTTTATTGTAGAGGATAAAGACAGAATATCAATCAAAAATCCAGAAAAAGCACATGATACAAAGTTTATAAATTAATTTGCATTTCAATTACTAAAATAAGCATTTCATCCCCAAGCGAAATGAGAAAAATAACGTAAATCAGATGTTTCTGATTCTGGTCCACTCTTCCTTTAGATCTTCTCTAAATCCTTATGGTTTCTTGCCTGTTGCTTGGCAACTAGACGTATCAGCTCCCTCCTTAAATTTAATCTATAGGATTACAGTCTGGAGACCACTCTATGACCATAATGTGCTTCTTCTTGTGCCAATCCTTTGTTGCCTTGATGGTATGTTTTTGATCATTGCCATACTGGAAGATCCATCGATGAACCATCTTCAGTGATCTGTCTGAGGGATCTGGTTGAGATTTTACAATATATGGCACCGTCTTATCTGACCACAGCACTGTCTCCCAATCCTTATCTGTTTATTGGCAAACTTCAGACAGGCCTGTACTGTATCTGTGCCTTCCTGAAGAGGGAGACCTTTGTGTTACCAATGGTTTGTTTGATGATTGTGGTCCCAACTACCTTGAGATCATTCACATGATCATCCTTACCCCATGAGGTAAAATCTTGCATGGAGCTCTAGATCAAGGGCAATTGATGGTTTATTTCTTCTATTTGCAAATAATTACTCCAACATTTGACTCCTTCTTACCAAGCTTCTTTCTGAAGGTCTTGTAGCCCATTCCAGGTCTACAATTTTGTCCCTGACATCTTTTGACAGCTCTTTGGTCTTGCCCATGGCAGTGAAGTTTGAATGGAAGATAGAAATGTTGTGGACAGGTGGCTTTTATACATATAACTAGGAGTTATGATCACCTTCTTAAATAACTCTGTGTACCACATGAGCACATAACCAGTCTGAGGGAGAATTATTGTTGGTTGGTGGGGGATCAAATCCTTTTTTTTACTCACTGAAATGCCACTTAATTTGTAACATTTATACAGTATAATGTGTTTTTTCTGGACTTTTATTGATATTCTTTCTCTAAACCAATAATGAAAATTAGAGACCCTTAATTTCTTTTGTAAGCGGGCAAACAAAATCTGCAGGAGATCCAATAATTATTTCCCCCACTGTACTGAAATTCTCCTCTACAACAAAAAATCCCCTGCTACATTAATGCACTGATTCCAGTGTTTGACTAATGCTTGGATACCATTACACTAGAAGGTTTTCTCAGTATGCCAGTGCTATGATCAAACTGCATGCTTCAAATTTGACACGCTGGCCTCCCAGGAACTGCTTTAAAAGCCCAAACATGCGGAGCTTGGAGCGAGGTCGGGACTCTATGGGGGAATGTGGCAATAACTCACAACCTCTTACATCTTACACATAGATTGTCATTCATGAACATACAGCCTTCTTCAAGTTTATGTTTGCTCCATTCATATATTTACTTCTACTAAAAGTCTTAGTAAGCCAATATACAGCCTTTAGTGAATTGCATTTGACACAAATAGTGGGTATGATGACACCTAATGCTTGAACTGACTGTTATGACCATTCCTGTCAGGTTAAGTGTTGAAATAATGGTACATTAAATCAAATTGAAATATCAAGTCAAACTAACAACATAATATCTTGCAAGTTAATAAATCAAAATTACACAACGTTAAGTCAAAATGATGAATGACTTGTGGTTCAGGGCTTCTTATAATTCTGTTATATTATAAATATCCACTAGAATACTCCACATGCAACTGGAAACACTTCCGTATCTTAAACAGAACAGCCATGTGGACTCAGATAACTCACTCAAATAGAACGGTCTTGTCGTTGTGTATATAACATCATTCCGGTGTTTATTTGTGTGTGTTTAGATATGTCCTGGTCGGAGCCAATTCCAGCGAATGCTTACACACGGGCCAGTGGAGTGAGCCTACCGCACAGTGCAAACGTACGCCAACACATTAATCACGACCAAACCGGCCAAGCCTAACTGAAACCTGATGTCTTGCATCACAGACTAATCAGCGTTATTTATTTATTCCTTATTTATTTATATATTTTTTTCCACTCCCCAGCTGTAACTTGTGGTCTTCCACCTCTTCCACCTTACACCAAAATCGTGTATGACAGACCAATCACTGGGGACATAGTACAGTTCGGTTTTGGAGGGACGTATGAGTGTTTGCCTCCCATGGTTCTCTTTGGGAATTGCAGAGGCACATGCACTGCCGATGGGAGTTGGTCAAAAGCACCAGAGTGCAAGTGTGAGTATGAAATACGGTATTTTAAGCCACATCCTTTATACTAAATAAAAGTCTTTTCGTTAGGTATTATACCACAGTGCTGTTAACTTCTCAAATCTAATTGATCAGAAGATGTTTCTGTTTAATAGCAGTTCTGATATTCGTGTTAGCTGTAGTCCAAATCGCGATGTTTCTCCAGACACTAAACCTTTCTTGGATGATTGACTACATTTATTAAGGAGTTATTAAGGGGAAGATTAGATTTCAGTTTATTTTCCACCAAACCATTTGTTTAACCACTGGGGCACCACTATCCTTTTATTTTCCTTTGTGCAGTGGTAACGTGTCCTGTGCCCAGAGTAATAGAGAACGGATTTCTGGCATTTGCTGAATTGCGAGAGCACGGGTACGGGGAAAAAGTTAAATACGGCTGTCACCCCACCTACCAGCTTGAAGGACCAGCGCAGGTTGAATGTAAAGAAACTGGCAAATGGGCCACACTTCCTGTATGCAGAGGTACCTGCTGTCACATACACATACACACACACACACAAGCATACACACACACACACACACACACACACACACACACACACACACACACACACACTTATCCTCCATTTACACTACAAATGAGGTGTGTGCCATGTAAAAAAGTATTTGCCCCCATTTCTGATTTATTTATTTTTGCATATTTGCATACACTTAAATGATTCAGATCATCAAACTAATTTTACTATTACACAAACATAACATGAGTAAATAAGAAATGCCATTTATTAATGATGATTACATTTATTAAAGGAAAAAAAAAACTGTCCAAACAAATCTGTGAAAGAATAATTACCATTATGCTCACACAGCCATTGTGTTGACAATAAATTATTTCTTTATGTAATTGTAAAACTCGAATGCTCATATGTGTACATTTTTGTTGGTCTTAAAAGAGCATTCTCCAGCATTACTTAAAGAAAAAACTCGGAGTAAATCATATGGTCGTTATAATGAAATATCCCGTAAAGAGCAGCTATTATGCAAAATTACATTTAAGTCATTTTTAGACATTCAGGTAGGCCTCCAGGGTAAAAACAAAAAGTCCCTTTTCTATTTTTTGCATTGATTTGGGCTTAAACAAGTGCTATGATAGACACAGCCCCTGATGTGACCTCATGTAAGACGATCGCAGACACCTGCTCAGCTCTGCTGTTCTTTGCCGGGACATTGAAATGAATATTGCTGCTTAGGAGTATTTCTACCGAAGTATTAAGATATCGTACACACTTTGTGGAAGCTCTGAGAACTGTTTTACCTCAAAGAAATAGTAAAATATGGGACCTTTAAAGTACCCCTTTTTGATTCACAGCAGCACTGTACCTTATTGTATCTCATTTTTTTGAATAGGTTAGACGGTAGAGGGAAATCTTTCAAAAATGTTTGACACAGCCTCTTTTTTTTCCCAACCCTGTTTTCATCTCCCATCACAGGCCACACTTACGTTTGGTTTAAATATGAAACTTATACGAATATTTGTGCACTAAACAGATATGGATACAGAAGCACATAATGGTTTTGCGCTGCACCTCTAATCTCTACTACTACAACTACTACTATTACTACTATAAACACAAACGCATTTTTAGAGAAGCAACCTTATTCACATTTGAACCACATTGCATGCCAAGTAAATCCTGTACTCATGTGCTGGAAATCTTATGAAATGCAAAAAAAAAAAACCAAAAACCCCCCAAAAAAAACCACACTTAACAAACCTTTGATCCTTCCTTTATTGCATAGTCGCATCAGGACTGTGTTTGCTTCCACAGACATATGTAAACAAAGATTTCCCTCATTTTTTTCTCGTCTAAAATCAACATGTCAACCATGTTTTTTATTTCATCCCTGATTTTTATTTTTTTTTTAGAGAAGGCATCGAGAGATTCCTAGCTGCGCACCACATGTTCTATGGTGTGAGTTTCGCACCCTATCTGATTTCCCGTTTATGCAAATACCACACACAAGAATTTCAACCTAATCCCTTGCACTGGAAATAAAAGAAATTTATGAGCAACACATTTTTGCACCAATTCTGTACTTAAATATATGAATGATCCATACTTTGCTGTATACTATGTAGTTTTGTTTCTTTCTTTTTTTTTTTTTTTTAAAAAAAGAAGGAAGCATTTTAAACAGAGTTTAAAGACAGAGTTTAATTGTCCCTAGGCATCTGTTACAAGCCTTGAGTGAAGATAATGAAAGGTGCTGATGTTATTGTCAGTGGCAAAGCGAGACTTTGGGGTCTGTCTGAACATTCTGTGTCACTCTAAGGAACATTTAGCCAATATTCGTTTTCCTGTTTTTTAATGAACACATGTAGGTATCAGGATTGTACAGTATAAAGTGACATATCCTTTTTTCAGCCCAAAATAGGCAATACTGTATGTTGAACTGAATTGTATATAAGTTTAACTAACTACCCAAACGTAACTGAGCAAAAAATTGGGTAATACAGTATAGGCAAAGAAACAGAGATACACATGATTGTGTTTTTATTGTTGTTTATGTGACCAAAAATAAATAGTGGAACCTTGGATTGCAAATAACTTGGTCTGCAAGCGTTTTGCATAAACTCTCAAAAATTTTTGATCTTTGTCTGCCAAGCATCACAACTAAACCAATGGTTTTTCTCTCTCGCGCTCTGTGGGATTATGGGTAATCATCTCCCATGCTCAGTCTCAGTGCACATGCGTCACTCGTATAGTCAACATCCGTGTGTGTGTACTGTTTATTATAACATTGTGACTATGTGTGTGTGCATTAAACACGTAAAAATTTTTTACATTTTGTGTTCAAGTGTAGCGACTGTTCTTTAGTAACTGTACTGCAACAACGGCCCTCGTGAAGATAAAGAAGTTAAAAAGTCTGTAGCAGTGCAGGAGATGAATCTGTTTAACGACAATGCGATATCACATTTTTAGCTAAATCCTCAAAAAGAGGCACAAGCAAGTGTCATTACAGCGGTTACTTGTTAAAGGAAGTTTCCTGACAGGGCTGCGTTTCCATTAGTGTGTGTGTATGTTTGTGCGTGCGAGCGTAAAATTCGTCCTACACAGTAGCCCACTCCCTCCTCCTCTCTTTTCTTGTCCTATTTCAGACACGATACTTTTCAAAGTGCAAGCTAATTTGTTTTTACTTTATATTTTGTATAGATTATTTTTATATTTCCTCGTTCGATTCCTGCCCAGACTCGATTCTCGTCTCTGTGTGCATGGAGTTTGTATGTTCTCCCTGTGCTTGGTGGGCTTCCTCCGGGTTCTCCGGTTTCCTCCCACAGTCCAAAGACATGCAGATTAGGGTAATTGCCGATCCCGAATTGCCTGTAGTGTGTGAATCCGTGTGGAAGAGTGTGTGAGTATGTGTGTGTGTGTGTGTGTGTGTGTGTGCCCTGCGATGGATTGGCACCCTGCCCAGAGTGTACCCTGCCTCGTGCTCTAAGTCTGGGATAGGCTCCAGGCTCCCCGTGACTCTGAATACAGAATAAAGCAGTATAGACGATGAGTGAGTGAGTGAGTATTTTTATATGAACAATTTTGGGTTGTGGAATGAATCATCTGAGTTTGTATTATTTTTTTATATGGGAAATTTGCTTTGATATACAAGCATGCTTCTGGAATGAATGCTCACAATCCAAGGTTTGACTGTAATAATATTGTGCTCATTTTGAGAGTTCTACATTTACCTATCTACATAAATCAGTGAGACACAAAGCTTTAACCCACAATAAGAGAAGAAATAATCACTCCATATCTCATTGCCTGAGATAATTTTTCCTGCAAATTCAAACAAACCACAGTCATTAACATGAAGCTTAACTGAAGGTGTTTAAGGTGTACTGGTATTCCTTATAAGGTGGCTGGTAAACATATGTATGTATTCATGACATGATATGTCTTCTTAAATTCATTACATGTAAAGTGGAATATTTCATGCCTTTTTTTTATTTTGTTTTAGTTTGATTAATTTATTTTTGTGAAAACCCCACAAAAATCACATTATGTTTATTATTATTATTATTATTATTATTATTATTAATAATAATAATAATAATTTTTGTGGGTTATAAAGAAGTTGTATTTTGTTATTGCTTTGGAGTGTGTGAAGTCATATTTATTAATTAATTACATTTTATTTTATTTTTGTCAGCTCCTTGCACGGTCGATATTCAAAGGGGACGTATTTTGTACAAAGGCAGTAAGAAATGGATCGAGGACTTCACACCGAACCAGGTGTTGCACCTGGAGGAGGTCACAGTGTACTGTTTGAGCAAACAAGCAAACTGCGGATATCCTGTGAGCATGCAGTGTAACGACGGACACATCACGACCCCCAGCTGTTACGAGGGTGCGTAAAAAATTGTTCTGTTCCAAAGGAGCTGAATGCACTTTACATTTTGACAAACAGTTTTATTCAAAGCCACGTCTGAACCAAGTCCGGAGCTGAGCAGACCAGGCTTAAAAGAAAAACTCACTCTGGATGATCTTTAAAATGAACACACTCAAATGTTCAAGAGCATCCATGATTAGGTTTGGTCACGAAATGGACTTTTCTATTTTAAACTTTGGTGACCTTATTATATTATCCTCATGTCCAGCTAGGATTTATCCTCACATCCTTCTGTTTGTAAATCCTTAAATTCTGAACAATAATTACTGGAATAAATATACACAGTATAGGCAAAAGTATGTGGACACCTAACCATGACACTTCTTTGGACATCCTGTTAAATATCTAGCCCTTAATGTTAGGTGAGGAGACTTCATGTGCTATCAGTGTTCCAGTTCATCACACATCAAGTTGAGTTTGAGGTCAAAGATCTGTACAGGACACTCGAATTTATGGAGCTTGCTGTTCATGGAGATCCAGTGAAGAGAAATTGCATCGCTACAGCACATTAAGTCATTTCAGAAAACTGTGTGCTTTCAACTATGTTGGAACATTTTGGAGAAGAACCACATAAGGGTGTCCGCATACTTTTGTGCTGGTACTACGGTGTTCTTATAATTCTTATAGTATTTATTGAAAGCAAACTAACTAAATAACACTGCACATGCAACATTGTGTGAGTGTGTGGGTACTGTATGTGTGTGTATGTGTGTATGTGTTTGTCCATTGTGCAGCACACTTAATATTAATAACATGAGCGGGTTTATTTTCTTACAGAACCTGATGCCGCCACGTACAAGATGAAGGCTGACTCACTCCCATCTGAGATCAAGCAATGCTAGGGATCCTGGGGAACCAGACAAATGAAACTGGACTGCTTACAGAAAAATGACAATTTTTTTTAGCCGCCAAGCTTTGGGACGACACTTTCACCACCAAACAAGTGATTTTAAATTTTTCCAAGTTAAAATACCTAAACGGTATCGCTTTTGAAAATAAAGGTTATGCTTTTAAATTACTTAATGTCTTAATCATTATATTGCATTTTTGAAATGTTTCTGATTTAAAGTCTGGTTAAAACCATTTACATGATTAAAAGTAACTGGAGAAAATCAGTTTCTTTATTAACAAGCTTGAAATTGAATTTGTTGGAAAACTTTTAGTATCTAAGAGGAATAAAGCATGCACGCTTCTGGGAAAATAACCACTTCACTGGGCACGTTGTTACTAATAGTTCTTTCTACTGTAACAGTGCGTTTAATTAATTACAGTAATGTTCTCACTATTTCTTTCAGGAATTTGCTTGCCTTTTTATTGTATTTTCATGATTAATGTATGTACCGTATTTGCATTTTTTCCTGCCTGAATCTCAACATGCTTCATAAAAGAACAAACAGCATAATTTAAATAAAATACCATAAAACCACAGTTTTCCCCTATATCTGTATTGGTATTTTGGTCCGTCCAGTTATTTAGGGGGTCAAGTTGCCAGCTCAATGCCCGATTGTCATTCTCACACTACGGGCTATTTGTGAACGTCAGTTAGCCTAGTCTGCATGTCTTTGGACTGTGGGAGGAAACTGGAGTACCTTGAGGCCACTAGACCGATCAGCCATAACATTATGACCACCTGCCTAATATTGAATCGGTCCCCCCTTTTTGCCACCATGTTCTTACACCTTTCTATCAGATCAGACTTCACTCCCATGTGCATCAGTAAGCCTTGGCCACCCATAACTCTGTCAACATTTTACTGGTTTTCCTTCCTTGGATCATTTTTGGTAGGTCCTGACCTCTGCAGACCAGGAGCATCCCACAAGAGCTGCTGTTTTGGAGTTGCTTTGATTCAGTCCTCTAGCCATCACGATTTGTCCCTTGTCAAAGTCACTCAAATTCTTACGGTTGCCCATTTTTGCTTGCTGCCTAATCTATCAAACCACTTGCTGATTAATATATCCCACCCACTTCCAGCTGCCATTGTAATGAGATACTGAAAATGTGAGCCATTGTGAGAAGGCGCAAATTGCGATGGCTAGACAACTGTGTCAGAGCAACTCTAAAACTGCAGCTTCTTCGGGATGTTCCAAGGCTGCCACAGGTTCCCAGTGCATCATTGTTTTGGTAGCAAAGGTAACTAACCAACTCAATATTAGGAAGGTCATAAAATCTTTAAAATCCTTAATTAAAATACAGACAAAATAAATTCTGAATATAAATATAGTAAATTATCCTGCAGTATAGAATGTTCTTTAAGGTACTGTATAGCACAGGTTCCCACCTGGGCGACCCCCTGTTCGACATGTACTGTATTAATGCTCTTACTTCTCGATCACTCCCACTTCATTTCATGTTAATTATCTGATTTGATAAGTCAAGTGTGCTGGAAGCTGAGAAATCACTAAAATGTGCATGGCACTGGGGCCAGGGTCGGGAACCTGTGCTGTATAGGACAATATGATCACGAGCATAACGGCTAGTATTTCTTTTTAAATTCTACACAAGCTAAACACCATAGTCAGTTTACTTTAAAATGAAATCTTTCATCAATTTCAATACAAAGGCATGCATTTTTATTCTTAAAAGCAAACTATAGAGTTCTAGTTTTAGAGAAGAGGAAAAACAAGAGAGATGAAAAGAAGAGTGAGGCAGAAGAGAAAAGAACAAAGGAGAACAGACAAGAAGAACACAAAAGGAAGAGAGAAGAGAAGAGACAAGGAAAGATGAAGACAAGAAAAAAGAGAGAAAGATGGAAGAGAGGAAAGGAGAAAGGAAAAGAAAAGATAAAGATGGAAGAGAATAAAAAGAAGAAGATAAGAAGACAATCAAAGAGAAACCAAAAATAAGATAATGACCAGAGCGAAGAGAAGAGGAGATGGAGATGGAAGACAAGAGAAAAGAGAGGAAAATGAGAAAGAAGACATGAGAAGGAGACAAGAAAAGGATCAAGAAAAGACCAAGAAGTAAAGCAGAAAAGAGAAGAGAAGAATAGGACTGGAGAGATGAGAAGACAAATAATTAACGAGAAGCTACACATATATTTCGAACCAAGAAAAAAAAATACATTATATATATATATATATATATATATATATATATATATGAAAAGTCTTCCATCATTTAAATTATAAAATGTTGTAGAAAAGGTTTAGGCATTTTTA
>JAOVVA010036259.1:0-15253 GCA_028565275.1 Leiocassis micropogon
ATATATATATATATATATATATATATATATATATATATCTCCAATGTCCCATTCTCCTACTGCTGAGTCTGCAAAATTGCCCTGCTTGAGGATGTGAAAGTGTCCACGGTTGTGATTTCACTTCTGCAGTCTCTAAGCATCACAGGAAGCAAACGGAAAACTAAAAGAGGAACTTCATGGAAGGCCAAGCAAAACTTTTCAATGTAAACAAAGTGATTTTTTTCAAGACTTTAATTAGCGGCCTAAAAGGAGCTGTGTGTATCCCTCCAAAGGGGTGGGTTTTTTGTTTTTTGCTTCTTTAAAGAAAGGACTAAAATGAGAATGGAAGAACGTGAAGAGAGAGAAAGCAAAAACAGGAACTACATGCTTGTTTCCTTTTTTTAAAGGTCATGCAAAAGGAATGGAGAAATAAGAATGAGAGGATTTAAAAAATCTATTCTAGAGAGTTAAAAAAAAAAAGTTGCATGCAACAGCTACTGAAAATGATAATTTGTTCAAGGTGAGACAATTCTTATATGTATTGGGATACCAGTTATAGTGACAAAGGCGAGAATGTGTGCTGGGGAGAGGAAGAACATACGCTTACCTCGACATGTGTGTTCATCTGGGTCCAGGTAGTAACCCGGACTGCAGCTGCAGCTGTAGCCTCCGATGTAATTGTGACAGAAATGCGAACACTCCACTTCACTGTTCTCCCAGCACTCGTCAACATCTGTAGGGAAAGGTCAAAGGTTAGCTCTCAGCATGAGCATTTAAACCTATGTGATGTTCTTACTAAAGCACTGGAGACGTCCAACCCTAAACATGAGGCGTTGTTATTTTACCCTGGGTTGTGTAAAATGCCTTGAATCCTGCGTGTCTCTCCGTGTTGGAGTAGTCGGAGTAGAAGTTGATAGTGAGACAGCCTCCAGAGGACGAGCGGAGCGAGGGATTAACAGATGACTGGAGCTCCTCAAAGGTCTTTTTGCCACACAAATTAGCAAGGAAATGGCCATCCTCAGAAATCTGTCCGAGAGAAACAGGAAAAAAACAAACCAACAAAAGCACTAGATTTTTAGCAGATGCAAAGGAAAATCCAAGACAGAAAAATCGATCAGCACAAAGAACAATAAATCAAGGTGATGAAAGATAGAACAGAAATAAAGGATGAATAATTATCTAAAAGAAAATCTGTCTTTTTTTTTGCTCATTTTAGAGCATGTATGAAAAGGAGAAAGTGAATTAAAAGATGGTTTGTAGGGAAAAAAAAACTCAATACGAGAAAGAAAAACAGAGGCAAGAAGACATCCCGTAAGCAGCTTCCTGTCCTGTACCTTCAGGGCATCGTTCTCACACTCGTTGCTCTCCTCCAGGTCCAGGTGGAGCAGTGTGAGGGACAGGACGTGACCGGGCGGTGCACAACGCCTCCACCATTCAGAGAAGTTTGTGTGGTATCCGTGGGGAAACCCAGGAGACTGAATATATCCAGCGATAGACGGGGACACACTCGCTAACACCACACACACCCTGAAAGAATGGAAATATAGAAATATGGATATACAGAGAGACAGGAGGTTCAGATTGCTCACTGTTTTGTTGGAGCTCACTAACATGTGAAACGAAATGCTATGTTCTATTCAATGTTATTTATATATCGTTTTTAACTCTGGTCATTGTCACAAAGCAGCTTTACAGAATCAAAAGAAATTAGCAAATTATTATATGTTCTGATCTAATAGCTTTTTCTTTTTTCACAATGTTAGAACTTTAAAGTTCAGAAGTGTAATCGCACTTACCAGAAAATAAACATGGTCGAACTAACGTGTGTGTGTGTGTGTGTGTGTGTGTGTGTGTGTGTGTGTGTGTGTGTGTGTGTGTGCGTACTGCAGTGAATTTTCTTTATTTGTTTAACACACAAACACACACACACACACACACACACACACACACACACACAGATTTGTCAGTTGATCATTGTGGGATGAGTGGAATGCTGCAATTGCGTTTGTGCTAAATTATCCTGAATTTATCTTCAACCCTAAATATTATCTGATTTTAATTTTTTTTATAAAATCCTGAAAAAAGATGTTATTTCCTATTGATCAGAGAGTTGGAATAAATTGTATGTTTGTGAACATTCATTATCTATTTCTCTAGGCACTTAGTGACATCTTGCTACACACTGGTGTTGCACTTCTATCTACTGCCACATATTGATGTTACACAGTAGACCTACAGTAGAAGAGATTCATGTAGATTTTATTTATTCATTTGCCTGTACACACAGTTTCTCATACTTGATTTCTGATGTTGTACACACGTTCCTTTAAATTTTTTGACACACAGCTACATTGTTATTAATTGCATTTATTTTATAGCCACTTTAGTCACATGGTCAGATACATACACAGACAGACAGACAGACAGACAGACAGACAGATAGACAGACAGACATGGGATTCGAACCATGGGATTCTAACAAATGACTGAGTCATTGTGGTTTATGATTGTGGTTCAACACTGCTGCAACCAAACAGTTTCTGTTTTAGTTGTGTAAAGTAAAAGATAAAGCTTCTATAGAACGCTTGATGGTTGAAGGCACGTTTAGCTCAGGAGTTCTGAGGATGAGAGTCTGTCTCCACCCAAAGCACACAGGTTCAGACCTTCATCACTACAGCCGAAACCCAAGACATCACTAATTTATCAGTGAATTATTAAAATGGTCAGAGTCAGTCTCCTTGCTGTTTTTCCCGACGCATTCATAATCATTAGTCTACTTTTGCTGGCGAGCGCTGATTAGACTACGTAGGAAATTAAAGACGAATATCACGGCTCAACATCCCGAGTCCAAACCTCATTTAAATTAAATTAACAAATAGTATCAGTAAACAACAATAGCCCACATTTAGAAAAGCATTTTTATTTAAATTATAAATAATAATCCTGCATTTATTTTTAGGTGTTCCAGCTGCCACTGTTCTTTTACGGCTCTTTATCTGAGTAAATCATTCAGTAACAAGCCTGTAATTATACATGTAAAACAGGTACATCTGTATGAATAAATTGTTTAAATGTATGAATCATGAGCTATTGATCAGTCATTTATGCAAACGGCTCAGTTCAGCTGTCAGTCATTGCTCATTGCTGCGCTGTTTGGGGGGAGGGACATGCTAATGGACGTTTTTTTATAAATTATTAAATTAAAATATTATATAAAAATACCAAAGAAAATGATTGTGTATAGAGTGATTAAAAAGCAATACAACGCATTTTATGATCAGGAAAATCTCCATTTCTTCCATTCCAGGGATTAAAAAATGGTAACAATGTCAATTTTAGAATATAGAATCAGGAAGATTTTAAACATCAAAAAGACCTCAGACCACAGAGGGTTAAAAGTAATTCTTATCCCAGGGGCTTAAAGTGAGGAAGGATGCACTTTAGTTTTTCTTCCTGGCCTCAGTGTTTTTGTGAGAGGAATCTGAATGTATAGGTGAGAACAGCTCAGACATGTTCACACCTGAGGAAGGGTGAATTATTTGCATTTGAATGTTGTCTGACATTTTTTAAATAATAACAATAAACAGATACAAACAGAGATAGGCTATATAACAGTTCATTCTTGGTACAAATAAAATTGTCAGCTAGTGAACTTGATCATCTGTCTAAACAACATTTAGCAATGTCTTTTTTTTATAACTTGTTATTGTACAGTAAATGTCCACAGCTCTGGTTCTGATTTTTCACGTTTGTTGTATAAAGTACTTGGTTGTGGAAATTACCATCACTGTAGTATTTCTTCGATACAACATATTGTTATGACCTTTTTATGACTTAAGCTCTACCTACAATTAGAAATGGCACGAAATCACTTTGCACTTTGAAATCACTTTGCACCACCTGACAGTCATCTCATGAATGATTTTGAAATGCGACTGATTTATTTTGTCATTTTGCCGAGGTGGTGAGTGCGGTGGTAATGTTGGATGCCGTTTTGTGTCTTGTTTTAATAGTATGTGGATTTATTTGCTCTTGAAATCAGACCAGCTTTGAGTTATGAACTTTGGTCCCCAACACAGATGGCAAAATAGGTATTAGGTCTCCCCTCCTCCCCCTAATAAACACGAGTATTGTTAATGGGTCGTTCTGCCTAAGGTGTAATACTCTATTTTGTTTAGTTTTATCCCACTTGCTATTGAAGTCACTAAACCTTATACAGTACCTTGTAGAAATATCCAACCCCCTTGAGAGTTACCATTGGCCTCTTGGCTGCTGCTCTGATTAATTCTCTCCTCGTCCAGCCTGTCAGTTTAGGTGGATGGCCATGTCTTGGTAGGTACTCTTTCCATTATAGGGTGATGAATTAAACAATGCTCTGTGAGATGTTCAAAGCTTGGGATATTTTTTTATAACCTAACCCTGCTTTAAACTCTTTTTACTTTATCCCTGACGTGTCTGGTGTGTTCCTTGGGCTTCATGATGCTGTTTGTTTACTCATGTTCTCTAACAAACCTCTGAGGGCTTCACAGAACAGCTGTATTTCTGATTAAATTACACACAGGTGGACACAGGTATTTAATAATTAGGTGAATTCTGACGGCAATTGGTTTTACTGGATTTTAGTTAGGGGTATCAGAGTAAAGGGGGCTAAATACAAATGCATAGTTTTCAGATTTTTATTTGTAAAACATTTCGAAAACCATTCATCATTTTCCTTCCTCTTTGCAATTATGTGTTGGTCTATCACATAAAATCCCAATAAAATACAATTACGTTTGTGGTTTTAACATGACAAAATGTGAAAAAGTTCAAGGCGTATTAATACTTTTGTAAAACACCATAGCATACACCAATTACCTAAAACAACACGTGACGAGGCTCAGCTACAGAATCCTCGTTTATAACCAATCTCAACAACGGTCATTGCAAGCATGTATTACCTGTCATTCCTTTCTCTCTTTAAAGTATTGTGTGGTGCTTATATATTTGTCATTTTGGGTTTTATTTTTTGTAGATGCCGTACTCAGGACCAACATAGTCATTTTTAATACTAGTTGCTTTGTTGACCGTAATGATAGTGTGTGTTTATTCAGAAGACAAACTGATGCTTGGCAAATTGTCAGCTCCATGATCCTAGCTAGACAACAATGTACCCTGACTGATAAGACCTTCATATTAACATCAGCACTGATGAAGTGCAGAAACTGAGAGCTGGTGCCAAAGCTAAAAGCAGATAATGATATCTTGCAGATGGAAACAGCTGTCTGTCCTCAGCTCAGGGTTGCCTGAAGTAATTCTTTCCTCACCTGCATGGTTTAAATACTACTCACTTTGAATGACTGTTGTGTATTTTTACATATTGATATTTTGCTCACACACAGAAGATCATCCAAACCCCAGCATCGGAATGACGAGTGGACCCCCACCATCTCCGTTACAGCTGTCCACTTGTCCATCAACATCTCCAGCACAGAACATCTTCTCAGTGACCTTTACATCAGCATCAAAACAGTGACCTGAGTATTCTTTCACATGACCATATTGCAAATATCGACTCCTATGCCTCCTGTCTGATGTCCCACCAGTTTCTCCTCCAAAAATTCTTTCTCTTCTTCGAGTGTCATTAGAGAGCTTTCTTGTTAAGTTTCTTCACCAATGATCTAAATGACTGCTTTTATTCTTCAGTTCACAGCGGTTTTTGTGTAGTTGTGTGTATTTTGTGCAGAGTATGCATCCTTTTTCTGAATGAGCTCCTTTTAGATAAACGGTCCAAATCATCTACATTGTTCTTCCATCTGACGTTTGACAATTTCAGCTGGGGACTCTCAAGTACCCCACACCTGCCTGGCACCTCACACCTGGGTCTGGTTCGTTAAGGCCCTTGGCCTTCACTGACATCCAAATTGCAGCACACCCGACCCTATCAGTTCATCTCACAAGTGGTCCATAGGATGGAGGAGCATGGGTGTCCACATCGCTCTTTTGGGCGGACCAGTCTTAGTCTGGCCTCTCACCTGAGACCAGTTTGCCTTGTTAGGCCCTACCAGGAGTACATGGCTTTGGACAACAAAGCTCCCAGGATCATAAGGACAGAAAACCTCTCCACCACGATATGGTGATGGTTCCCTGGGAGGCAGAGTGTTGAATGTCAGATTGAAGAGGAACAATGTTGATTTTGTCTTGATTGTGGAACGAGAGTTTTTTACTCTTTCAGGAATCCTGGAGGTGGCTTGGGAATATGTCCATCCAGTATACAGCCAATGATGTAGTACTGGTCTCATAACCAGTCTGTGACCTGCAGTGCTTACTGGATGGTTTGCAGCCAAGTGTGCATTGGCAAGGATGAGGAACAGCACCTCGAAATCTGTGGCTGTTGTTCTCAGCAGGAAACCAAAGGATTGTCTACTCAAGGTAGGGAGCGAGTCATTACCCCGAGTGAAGGAATTCAAAAGGAGTTCACTCTGCATGGAGCGGCGTGCTACAAAAAGTAATTTATAAAGTACAAAAACAAAGACCCGTCTCAGTGAGACAAAAAGATCCAATCTCTGATTGTATGTGTCACAGTCTGACTGTGACCTTGGACTTTTATTGTGAAGGTTATGTGCACCTTTAGACTGCTTGCATTATTTCACCTCCACACAAACTAAATGCCGGCAAAACACCATCTTTATTTTAGTTTTGTGTTGGTAGGCTTGTGTTTACAGGTAGGTGTTATAACGGAAAACAGTAATTCTAAGTCCATAATGTCATTGTTTGTTTGTGTAGCACTGTGTTGAGTGTTTAATGTACAGTGTCTAGTCTAACTCTAACTTTATAACGTATAGTTCTACCCCTTTTGGAAATGGTATATGCTGAAGTGATGCCAGGTTAAGGAAATGGCTTCAGGCAGATATTTTGGGAGAGAGAGAAGCGTGAGTTTGATGTGGTTAACAGTGTGACAAGTTTGGGCCTGTAGATTGGCATAGACAACTTTTCTTTATGTAAAAATTATAAATAGTATAAATTTTATTTTTGTTTGTTTTGTATTTTTTAACCTTTTCTTCTATTTTGAGCTTTATCTTGCTATTTTTGTATTTTGAACATTTTTGGGAAGCCATATTTTTGCACCTTAGGAATAAAAACAAACCACTCAGAACTGTGCATTTTGCCCCTGATGCCTTTTTACATCTCTGACCGCTGGTACATCATAACATTATGTATTTTATGTATAAACTTTATGAACTATTTGCAATGAAAAACATTCAAATTTTACTGCATTTTCTGTCACTAATTTTCGTACCTTTTCCATCATCTCATCTGTGTCGCGCCTGTTCTCTCAAAGAGCCGGCTTCCTCCTGTTTCTGGTCTTCCTGTGGGCTGAGCCGGTAATTCCTCCCCACAAACACACACACACACGCACACACACACATGCACACACACCAACACTCATCATGACATGTAGTTGACCAATCACGTGGCTTGAACAGAAAAAAGAAGAGGAAAAAAAATTACTTCTAGGCAGGTCTTGTAAATATTACCTTTGCCCCCTTCCCCTACTCCTGTCTGTTAAAATTTTAGAGAGGTCAAAGCCAACTTTTTTACCTCAAACATAGCAAACATGGGGCATTGTTATTTTACCCTAAGTTGTGTAAAAAGCATTAAATCCTGCGTGTCTCTCCGTGTTGGAGTAGTCGGAGTGGAAGCCGACAGAGAGACAGCCTCCAGAGGACGAGCGGAGCGAGGGATTAACACATGACTGGAGCTCCTCAAAGGTCATTTTGCCGCACAAGTTAGCGAGGACGTGGCCATCCTCAGAAATCTGTCCAACAGAAACAGGAACAGTGACAATAAAAAAAAAGATAATCCAAGATAGAAAAATGGACAGAAATGAATAATAAACTATAAATCAGCAATGAAAATAAAAAGTAAAAAAAGGATGAATAGTTAACTGAAGGAAGATCAGTAATTTTTTAAAACATGTATGAAAAGGAGAAAGTGAATTAAAAGGCGTATAGAAAAAAAACTCAATGGGAAGCAAAAATGAGGTAAATACAAGAAAGAAAACAAAAACAAGAAGACATCCCGTAAGCAGCTTTCTGTCCTGTACCTTCAGGGCATCGTTCTCACACTCGCCTCCACGGTTCAGACAAGTTTGTGTGGTATCCATGGGGAAACCCTCGCTAACACCACACACACCCTGAAGGAATAGAAATATGGATATACAGTACAGAGAGACAGGAGGTTCAGATTGCTTACAGTTATGTTGGAGTTCACCAACATCTGAAATGAAATGCTTTGTTCAATTCAATTTTATTTACATAGTGTCATTGTCGAAAAGCAGCTTTGCAGAAAATTAGGCAAATTATATGTTTTGATCTACTAATTTTTTTCTCTTTTCAAAATTTTAATTAAATTCCATTTTATGCCTGATGGCGGCACATTGGTGTAGTGGTTGGCACTGTCGCCTCGCACCTCCAGGGTCCGGGTTCGATTCCCGTCTCTGTGTGCGTGGAGTTTGCATGTTCTCCCTGTGCTTGGTGGGTTTCCTCCGGGTACTCCAGTTTCCTCCCACAGTCCGAAGACATGTAGGTTAGGCTGATTGGCATTTCCAAAATTGCCCGTAGTGTGTGGGTGAGTGTGTGTACGTGTGTGTGTGCCCTGTGATGGATTGGCACGCCTCCTGTGATAGGATCCAGGTCCCCGCGACCCTGAATACAGGATAAAGTGGTATAGACGATGAGTGAGTGAGTTTATGCCTGATTATACCAAGATGTTAGAAATATAATGTTCAGAAGTACAATTGTACTTACGAGTTGAACTAGTGTGTGTGTGTGTGTGTGCTGCAGTGAAGTTCCTTTATTTGTTTAACACACACACTCTCAAATTTGTCATTTAATCATTGTGGGATGAGTGGAATGCTGCACATGCTAAATGATCCAAAACTCATCTTCAAAAGATGTTATTTCCTATTGATCAGAGAGTTGGACTAAATTATATGTTTGTGGAGTTCATTATATATTCCTCTAGGCACTTAGTGACATCTTGCTACACACTGATGTTGCACACACTTCTATTTACTGCCACATATTTATGTTCCACAGTAGACCTACATAAGAGGAGATTCATGTATTTTTATTGTATTTTTGTTTATACATGGTACCACTATAATCTGCTAAGGTACCACTGTAAGCTTTAACCTTTTAACTAATTCTTCAAACTCTTTTCAAATCAACAAGAGGTCCTTCAGCTTGTGTGGAATAGATACCTGAAAAAATGTAACGAAACAGATCCAAACCACTAGATGACCTGCCCTTTGATGATATAACGTTTCATTCAATATTTTCAGAGTTTTCATTCATTTAATATATTCAGATTTTTATTGCACATTATGGAATATGCATATACTCATCTATTATAATACATACGTATATACTGTACTACTTTTCTCACATATCGAATAACATACATTTTTATATTTTACTAGATATGTGGATGTCTCTCTCACTCTCTCTCTCTCTCTCTCTGTCTCTCGCACACACACATGCATGCAAGGGAAAAATTGAGAAGCTGTAGCGTTCGTTTTTGGTTTTCACACTGTTGCAGTTTCTCAGACACTGTATGTTTACAAATAACCTGCCAACTTCTTTTTTACCAAGTAATACACATCATATTCCTTAGATGCATCTTGATAACCTCAGGTTCCATTCAATATCAGCAGTTCTGTTCAGTAATTCAGAATGCTGATGTGGGAAAGTAATACATGCTGCTGCTGCTGCTGATGATGATGATGATGATGATGATGATGTTGGGGGGGGGGGGCGGTGCAAGATGGCCATGTTAATGTTATAAATCAGCAATTTTTCAAAAATGATCTTGACATGATGACAGACTGCCATGTTGTTTGCACATTACAACCAGAAATTTGAAGAAACAAGTTGTACCGATTCTACTATATGACATTTAGAGGTTTGTGATATAAATTCATCGATTCAACAAAGTGCAAAAGATTTGGACCAAGGTAAAGAGCACTGAATAACATCAAAAACTAGACTTAATTCCAGTGAAAATGTGATTTAAACATATATCTAAGCAATTATTTTTATCTAATAATGAGCACAACAAACTCAGTTTAACCTATAATTTATGGCTTAATGTTGGTTTCTAACTAGTTCAAGAGAAAAAAAGAACATTAAGTATTTTAAAAACATTTTATTTAGTTTTAAATTGATCATTAAATTGAGGGTTTCTAAAAATATTTTATAGAATAATAAAGAAATGTGGCAAAAGAACATGAATTAATGCACAGTTCACATACTAAAAAAACTCGTCAAAAAAATGTCAAACATATGTTAGTATAATAAAGGTTCACTTGTTCAGAGAGTGATGTGTTAAATCGATTAAAGCAAAATTGCAGCTTGAAGACACATATCTGATGTGTTAATACAAATTTGTCCTCTTGAGGGAGACTTGCATCTATATTTAGTAAATGTGGAAGTGTAGGAAACTTTCTTGATCAAGAGGAACACATGATGATAATGGAGAGCAATCATTACAATGGGAATATAAGCAGATTTTTCATTTATGCCACGTACAATAGGAGTATGGTATTCAACCTTACAAAATTTCTCCCATACAGACAGACAGACAGACAGACAGACATGTAGGTGATAATCTCCTGATTGGTCTGTAAGATTCGTATCCGTCAGTGACCAGTAGCGTCATCTGTGAAGCCGTGAGTTAGTTAAAATTTGTGATCATGTTTTCCCAGTTTGCCGCAGTAAGAGATTCCTTTTTTAGGGAGAAGCCGTTGTAGTAAAATAGACACCTTTGAAATGGTAACAGTTCTGCTTCTTTGTCTTTCCTCATGTTCATATGAAACACAATTAAATTTTATTCCATCACAAAATCACTTTTTCTGCTTATAGTGATGTTAAACAGTAAAGAAATGAAACTAAAAATAAAGTGGAACTGGGACATGTCAAATAATAGATTTGTTCTTGTGTTTTGGATGCTGTTTTGCTTCTTGTTTAAACAGTAATGTGGATTTATTTGCTTTGGCAATCAGACCAGGTTTCAGTTATGAACTTTGATCAACACATGACAAATTAGATTTGATGGTTTATTTCTAATAAACAAAATAAGTATACTGCTTTTGTCTTCTAGTGCTTATGGAGTATAATGCCCAATTTTTGGCAAGTAATTGCGCACACACACACACACACACACACACACACACACACACACAGTTTGGCCATTTCCAGTTAGTTTGTACTAAGAGTTAAGTTAAACCTTTATTTGTCACATATACATTAATGCACAGTGAAATTCTTTCTTCGCGCATACCCCAGTGTAACGGGTCAGAGTGCAGGGTCAGCCATGATACAGCGCCCCCTGGAGCAGACAGGGTTAAGGGTCTCGCTCAAGGGCCCTTAACAACAATCTTGTGCTAATCTGAGGTTAGTGAATTTTTCTCTAGCAGGACCATCAGAAGTGGAAGCTCAGGACACCCAAATCAGGGTCCGTATTCACAAAGCTTCTTAAATTCTTAGAATTATGACATTTTCTTAGAATTTCCCCTTAAATTTAGGACTAATTCTTAAGTAAAGATAAAAATTATTGATAAAACATCTTAGTCCTAAAAACAGCTCCTAAGGTAAAAAATGTAGAGAGGAGGCTTAAGAGTTTCTATAGCAGAGGACAAAATGGAGGAAAGAAGAAATACAATAAAGGCCAAAATTGTTGGCACCCCTGAAATTGTTCCAGAAAATCAAGCATTTCTCAGAGAAAAGTATTACATTAACACATGTTTTGCTATACACATGTTTATTCTCTTTGTGTGTATTGGAACAAAAAAAAAAAAAAAAAAGCGAGGGAAAAAAAGCAAATTTGACATAATGGCACACAAAACGTAAAAAATGGGCTGGAAAAAATTATTGCTACCCTTAACTTAATATTTGCTTGCACAGCCTTTGGAAAAAATAACTGAAATCAGTCGCTTCCTATAACCATCAATAAGCTTCTTAAACCTCTCACCTGGAATTTTGGACCACTCTTCCTTTGCTAACTGCTCCAGGTCTCTCCAGGAAGGACTCCTTTTCCCAACAGCAATTTTAAGATCTCTCCACAGGTGTTCAATGGGATTTAGATCTGGACTCATTGCTGGCTGCTTTAGAACTCTCCAGCACTTTGTTGCCATCCATTTCTTGGTGCTTTTTGAAGTATGTTTGGGGTCTTTGTCCTGCTGGAAGACCCAAGATCCCGGACGCAAACCCAGCTTTCTGACACTGGGCCCTACAGTGCGACCCAAAATCTTTTGGTAATCCTCAGATTTCATGATGCCTTGCACACAGTCAAGGCACCCAGTGCCAGAGGCAGCAAAACAACCCCAAAACATCTTTGAACCTCCACCATATTTAACTTTAGGTACTGTGTTCATTCCGTTTTCAGTAAACAGTAGAATGATGTGCTTTACCAAAAAGTTCTATCTTGGTCTCATCTGTCCACAAGACATTTTCCCAGAAGGATTTTGGCTTACTCAAGTACATTTTGGCAAACTGTAGTCTTGCTTTTTTATGTCCCTGTGTCAGCAGTGGGGTCCTCCTGGGTCTCCTGCCATAGCGTTTCATTTCATTTAAATGTTGACGGATAGTTCGCGCTGACACTGATGCTCCCTGAGCCTGCACGACAGCTTGAATTTCTTTGGAACGTGTTTGGGGCTGCGTATCCACCATCCGGACAATCCTGCATAGTAACCTTTCATCATTTTTTTCTCTTCCGTCCACGCCCAGGGAGATTAGCTACAGTGCCATGGGTTGCAAACTTCTTGATAATGTTGCGCACTGTGGACAAAGACAAATCTAGATTTCTGGAGATGGACTTGTAACCTTGAGATTGTTGATATTTTTCCACAATTTTGGCTCTCAGGTCCTCACACAGTTCTCTTTTCCTCTTTCTGTTGTCCATGCTTAGTGTGGCATGCACACACACAATCTTTATATTGCCCACACCTGTTACTTGCCCCAGGTGAGTTTAAAGGAACATCACATGCTTTAAACTATCTTATTTATCCACAGTTTTGAAAGGGTGCCAATAAGTAACTGCCAATAAGGAGTTTTGTGTGACATTATGTCAAATTTGCTTTTTTCCTCCTTTTTTTCCAATACACACAAAGGGAATAAACATGTTTATAGCAAAACATGTGTTAATGCAATTCTTTTCTGTGAGAAATACTTGAATTTCTGGAAAAATGTCAGGGGTCAATTTTGGCCATGACCGATTTTGGCCATCTCCAAACACTGAACATAAAGCTAAAACACTGCTCTTCTGTCCAATTTGTTTTTCTTGTTGTTTTACTTCCTTCCTGAAGATTGTTGGCTACATACCATCCAAAAGTGTAACTTAAACAGACTGTCCTACAATCATGTAAACTGGTAAAAGCTGAGCTATTTTGCTCCCATCAATCTGAAATGGATCACAAGTAATAAAATCAGTACGGTAAATAAATAAATAAAAAACTTAACTACTGTGTGGAAATTGGTTGATTCAAAATCGGACACATTTTCAATATTTGGCTGTTTTAATTAACTTTAAGATATTTAGCCTATAACAGAAAGTTTGCATGAAGTAGCCTGTAGTCATGATTATACAATTTCTTTATATACAAACATTATGATTTTACTGTCTATTCTATTATCATATATTCTATTTTCACAAAGAGCGCATTAAGACCCTTACAGAGGTCAGAGGTTATTTTAATCAACCAATCACACTCCTTGAATTCTTGCATCATCCCTAGCAACAGGGTCAACCCCCCCCCCCCACACACACACACACACACCCTCACTAAGATAAAGGTTTTTGTACTTTCCTTACTCAGAGTTGCACTAAAAAGTTTTCTAAATCACTTTTAGTCTAAGACTCCCAGCTAGGACTTTTTAGGCTAAGATAGGAGCTCTCTAAGAATTTTTGTGAATATGGACCCAGGTCTCTGAGCAAAGCTAATGCAGAACAAATAAACTGTGGTGTATTAGTATTAAATTCACATAACTGTTAGTTGTTAAGCACAGTTTGCAATATTGGCATGTAATGTCTGTCCAGTAAACGTACCATCACAAGATCTCCTTTACTTCAATATTTTCCATGTTTTCAGTTGTATTTAAAGCTCTTTGTCTTGTTTAACCAGACTGAAACGTCTATTCACAAAAAGAAAGTATATGGAAACTTTTCAAGACATCTGACATTTTTTTAGCTCAGTTTTTGAGATTTAGATTTTGGCCCTTAAATTGTATCATCTGTGATTCTAGTTGATCAGTTAAAAACATTTTGTTCGTCAGTGTGTTTTTGTTCATTAGAGGAAAACAACAGCTCCGTGATCGGAGGTAGATGATACTGATAAGACGTCCCCTCTGCAACACAGTCAGCGCTGATGAGTTGCAGAAGCTGAGACGTCATACAAGATGAACACAGCCGTGTCTGCTCAGCCCAGAGGTGTCCAAGGTAATTCTTTCCTCCGTTTGCTCTAACACTACTCCATGTGAATGTTTGTTGTATGATTAAAAAAAAAAAATAAATAAAATCATGTTCTTATTGTTGACTAATTTTATTTTATTGAGCTTTAGTAATACTCTGTTTTCATGGGTTTTGTTCTTGTATTTTTAGACTGAAATGTTGATTTGTTTATTTATTTATTTACTGTTGTTTCTGCATTCTTGCAGTCTTTGTTAACTTTTTAAACATTGCATTATTGAATTTAATGTTGCACTTTCTTTTAGTGTTGTGTTTTTAGATTTATTTAGTTTTTTTTCTTTTTTCCTCAATCTGTGTTTTAGTGGTGAATTTTTTTAATTTTAACATTGCGTTTGTGGTTGTGTTGCTGTTGCATTTTTCATTAAGTGCAGTGTTTGTGGCTTTGTCATCTGCTTTTTGTATTTGTTTTTGTTTTTCCTATTCTTTCTGATTTGCTCTTAGACTTTTGGTTTCTGGTTTGCACTTATGGGCCGCTCATAGAAATAAAGGCTCATTTTCTTTAAAAAAAAAAAAAAAAAAAGTTAATTAAACCAGAACTCATTAGATTTACAAACAAAACATATTTAATTGGATTAGTTGTAAATAATGTCTACTGAATCACTCTTACACCTGACACAGTTGTGGGTAAATAATGCCAAATTACCAAATTAATAATAATAATCAAATAATCACCAAATTACAGAGCGTGTGTTATTGGATGAAGGCTGATTGATGGCTCTGGATTGTTCAGTCAGGCTTTAATTTTTCTCCATCGTTTCTCTAATCCAGT